>CAUYRH010122592.1:0-10167 GCA_963574655.1 Perodicticus potto | reverse complement strand
CAGTGCGCCTTTCTGGTCGTCAAACTTTGAGATCCATGTTTTGGTGGAATTTTTTTCCCAATTAGGTTTTGTGAGTTGTGACCTGCTGTCCTCCCTGTGGGAGGGGCCGGCTGCCCCTCCGCTGTGCAGGGGGAAACAGTTTACAGTAGTTTCCGCGGTTATGAACTATATTTCAAACACAACAATCCACCAAATCACTGTGCGTCGCCAAGTGCCCATCCACTCCGACAATTCACACGGCGAAAGGTCCAGTACTCCCTCCCTCTCACCTGCTGACTGGAGAGTGATGAACTACGGGACCGTCACCGTCGCCATCTTCAGGGCTCCCTCTGGAGATTCAATTTTAAAGGGTATAGCTGATGGAATAGAACAACTAAACCCCATTGCCCAAAATTCATGGTTTAATTGAAAGTTCTGTTGGGTCTTTTGCATTATTAATTTTATGTTTAATTTTATACATTGTGTATAGAAGACTTAATCAAACCAAACAAGAAAATGAAAGACATGCCACAATTTTTGCATTGATGATGACAGATTTGAATGCTAAGAACCATCATAAGAAAATAAAGGGGGAAATATAGGCAAAAAGCCTATATGTAAGACTTTTATGCAGATTATTTTCGTGAGAGTCAGTTAAAAGTCTTTGGGAGATGAAATGGAAAAACCTAGCTAGCACTCCATTGTTGTTACAGGCCTGGTCATGTAAGAGACAGGGCCTGCTGACTCTTGGCCTGAGCACAATGACAGAGCTTGAAGGCAAGCTCTGTATATCTCAGGAATTTCCAAACTACTCCCTAAGGATGGATGACTGCCTCCAGATGGTCTGTTAAAGATCAAGCATTGTAGCCGTTTAGTCCCCCAGAGTTCTGCATTATATCCATTTGATCTTCAGGTGCTCTGGTTTTTATGGTATATTATTTCTAATTACATAGCATAAGAGTAACTTTAGATAAGGTTAGAAATGTTATTCTCAGCTTAGCAGTAGACATCCTGATGCCAGGTGGTTAGGGCCTGGGTCTTTGGTTTTGAGCTATTAGATTATTGATTTATGATGTGTACATGCAGTTAATGTATGCTATATAAGTTGAGGTAAAATAAAGATTTTTTTTGTCACATTCCAAATAGAGCAGTGACCTTCCTTTTCTTTTAGACAATTTCAACTGCAGGACTTATACTCTGCGATGCTGCTCACAATCACCTCATAGAACACTTGTACACTGTTAGTGGTAATGTAAATTAGTATAAGCATTATGGGAAAAAGTAAAAAGGTTCCTGGAAAAATTAAAAGTAAAACTACCATATTATATAGCAATCCCATTTCTGGGTATATATTCAAAGAAAATGAAATTAGTATGTTGAAAAGATATCTACAATCTTCTGTTCATTGCGGCATTATGCATAGTAGCCAAGATAGGAAATCAACCTAAGTGTCCATCAACATAAGAATGAATGAAGAAAATGTGACACACACACACACCATAGAATACTATCCAGCCAAGCAGAAGTAAATCCTGCATTTGTGAACCAGGGGCAAACCTAAAGGACATTATGCTAAGTGAAACAAGCCTGGCACAGAAAGACTAGTACCATGTGATCTCACTTATATGTTGAATCTAAAAGAGTTGACCTCATAGAAGTAGAGAATTGAATGGTGGTTACCAAGGCCTGGGTGGGAGAGGACTAACTGGGGAGATGTTTGTCAAAGAACACAAAATTTCGGTTACACAGGAGAAATAAGTTCTGGTGACAAACAACATGGGGATTATATTTAATAACAATGTACTATATAGTGGGAAATTGCTAAGACAGATTTTGTTGTTTTTGTTGCTGTCATTGCTGTTTAACATTCAGGCCCATGCTGGGTTCAAACCTGCCAGCCCTGGTGTATGTGGCCAAAGCCCTAACTGCTGAGCTACAGGTGCCAAGCCCTAGGACAGACTTTAAATGTTTACATTGGAAGGATCCAAGGATGAGTGGACAGGACAGATGTCTAGCGCAACACTCCCAAATCTTCAGGTGAGAGTGCTGGCTGGATCTTCACCCGGGTGGAGTGTTGGAGTGGACAGGAAGCTAGAGGTGTACAGTGAGATGCTGGATTGCTGAACTTTAAATGTAACCCGGAGCCATGGAATCTGCTAGAGAAATTTTCGTGCCACCGTTGAAGTGGCACCAGCGGCAGCAGCAACCAGCCCCTCCACAACAGAGTACTGCAGTTCCCAGTTCGTGGGGAAACTAGGTGTTTTGTGGAAAGATTGGTGAAGTATGGACTCTTGAGTGGAATTTTGTGACCACAAAGGGGTGCTGTTTGGAGTGGCATGGGGCTAGACAGCCCAATAGAAAATTAAGGGGAAAGGATCCCACCCAGGAACAGATACATTTGGAAACTGCAACCTGCCACAGGCACCTTTTTCCAGAAAAGCAGGTGTGAATGAATGGACTTGATCATTCCTGGCCAGGAATATTGATGTAGACTGGCAGTTCAGGGTGTGCTGCAAACAGACGGATTGCAGGACTCAAAAGTGTAATCTTGAGCTGTGGATACTGACGGAAAAATCTCCACGCAGCTGCTGAAATGGCAGGTGACAGTGGCAACCAGCCCTTCCCCCAAGGAAGACTGCAATTCCCAGTTCCCATGGAAACTAGATGCTGAGTGGAGAAACTGGTGAAGCGTAGACTGCTGTGCTGAATCTGGAGGTCAGATAGGTGTGCCATCTAGAACAGGTCAGCCGAGGTTGGGCAGCCAGGAGGAAAACGGACATATTTTCACATTTCAGAAATGGCTAAGACAGGCACCTCCTTCTACGGGTCAGATACAGTGGTAACCATGGTAATAAAGTAAAACGTGAATAAGGTATAAGCAGGTGAACAACTCACAGCGCCACCTGGTGTCCAGAAAGTATATTGCAATATAAATATATTCCCACTAAATTTGACACCTATGTCCTTCGTAAAGTTGTATTATTTTTATATTTATATATATTAGAATAATATTCTGGTGGTTGGTGCCTTTATTTGTTCTTTCTTCTTCTCTTTTTTCATCCTTTTCCTGTCAGTTATTGTTAATTTTCTTTTAATGTTTTTCTTTTTTTATTAATAATATATATATATATATATATATATATATATATATATATATATATATATATGTATATTTCTTTTCTGTCTCTTCTTCCCTTCTTATGGTTGCTGAGCGTGCTTACATCAGATTTTTAGAGTTTTTTATTTTTATTTTTATTTTTGATTATCATCATTTCTGTTATAGTTGTTTTTTTGTCTGTATGTCCAGTTGTTTCTGATTGTCCATGCATCCGTGTACTTGTGTGTCTGGTAGCCATTTTGTCTATTTATTTGATAGTTTGGTTTAGATGTGTTGTGTGTTTTGCTAAATCCTCAGGTTGGCTACCTTCCCTAACTCCAATTTTCACATTTAACAAGAACAACGGGGTTTGGGGGACAATGGCTAACTGGAGAAAGCTTTCAACAGAAGCTCCAGTCCAGAGGGAGAGATAATGGCCAGAAAGAACCCAACAGGCCCGAAGGAGGGGAGCTGAACTGAGAGAAGAGATAGATAACTGCACGTTTTCCCTGTTGAGGCAAGCTTCAACTCCAAGGAAACAAATTTCAGGTACAGATCTCATCCCAAAGAGGACATGTGTCTGTCCCCTCTCCTAAGAGTTGCTTACTTGCTGCAGAATCTTTTCTTGTGAGCAATGAACTGAGGCTCTCCTCCTGCACCCCACCTGATGGAATTGCTGGAAGTTGGGACTCCTTCTCCAGAGAGCCCCTGCTGTGAGCCCTGGAATTCCCTTTTCTGGCAGGAAGTTTAAACAAATATTTTCCTTGCCATCTTGAACTTCCAGTCTACCCTTCCCCCCTGGCCTGGCAGTCTAGAAGTTCAACCCCTGCAAAGACCAGAATGTCTGCACTTCTTAACTAGGACTGGGCATTGCATAGACGGAGGCAGTACAGCTCTGCTGTATCTTTGAATCCAGTAGCAGTACAGAAAGCCATAGAAGGGAAGGTGACTGATCTGACCCTGAGAAAGTGTATCTCAACAGCAGGCAGAGGCTTGGGTATCTGCCCTATGGGTGGAAACCCAGGAACTGCTGAGGTGCCCGAACCCAGATGGAGACACCTCCCACCCAACCCCAACATTAATAGAGTAATCTGGCTGGGTCTAATTTGAGAGAGTCATCTCCTCAACCCTGTGGTCTGCAAGAGAGAACCAGACCTCGCCCTAAAGGGGTACCATAGTTACAGAACAGCAGCAACAAAGTTGTGGTGGCTGAGGGAGAAATTCGTTTGCTGTTAGGATAGACTCAGGTTTAGATTGAGCTCAGGTGGAACTTTCTCCAGCTGCCCTTGAGTGCCTGAGGCAAGCAGCCTTCAGCTTCCCCTGCTGGATGGTGGCAGAGGGTGATAACCACGATGAGGAGGCAGTGACCCTACTTTGATCTGGCAGGCACATAGTCCTGGCACATTTGTTATTGGACAGAACTGGGCCTGAGAGACTGGGTTAATAGACTGCCTGTGGGGCTACCAGAGACTTGGGTTACCAGAGCCCGGTAGTGAAGGGTGAGCAAGGTGGGGAAAGAGGCATCAACCCCTTTGCCCCAAACCTTCCACTGGACAGGCCTGTCTGACTCCTCAGAGCACCAGAGGTGCTCAAAGCACACTTGAGCTACCAGTACACTCCTAATACCTAGTTGCTGGAGACCTTTTCAACTCTCCAGCTAGAGAGTGGGTGCTGTTTGGGAAAATTGGTTTGGAAGTCTTCAACTGCACAAATTACCCAAGGACCCTCCAAGGTGATACCCTGGTTTTGTTGTAGTGGGAAGGTTTGATTGTCCTCTTCCATGTATTACCTGTGGGAGACGGGATGTCCTAGTTGCTTATATTTCTCCAAAGCTGAGACTGCAACCCAGAGTCACTGATTCACTAGGATTGGACAGATATCAACTGAATACAAGACAGAGCCACTTACCCCCACTACACCAACCAGGTCTCTAGAGTCACAGACTGCAGTACTCTTCAGATCCTTTGCAAAATTGTAGAGGAGAAGGTGCAGTTACCAGTCCCAGTTCCTTGGTGAAGGGCTGGTCAACCACAATCCCAGAAGTCTCCAATCCAATTTCACTTTACCTGCTAATCTAGCTAAACAATTAAAAACAATCATGGGGAGAAATCAGCGGAAAAACACTGGCAACATGAATAATCAGAACAGTTCAACCCCCCCACTAAGGAATGACAAAACAGCCACACCAGAGGATTCCATTCACAAATAGATAGCTGAGATGTCAGAAATCAAATTTAGAATTAGGATGGCGATTAAGATTAACAAAATGGAAGTAAAGTTGGAGTTAAAAATTCTAAGAATAATTCAAAAGATGTCTCAAGAATTCAATGAATTCAAAGACATAATCATTAAAGATTTAGACACATTTAGAAAAGAAGCTGCAGCCCTTCAAGATATGAAAAATACAGTAGAATGGATCAGGCAGAAGACAGGATTTCTGACATCGAAGACAAAGCTTCTGAACACTCTCAAAAGCTCAAAGAGGAAGAGAAGTGGAGACCAAAAATGGATCACTCTCTCAGGGAGCTCTAGGATAACTTGAAAAAACCCAATATTTGCCTTATAGGGTTCCCTGAAGGTGACAAAGTAGCTTCGAGAGGCACAGAGGCTCTTCTTCACGAGATTATGGAAAAGAACTTTCCAGACATGCCAAAAGATTCTGAAATTCAGATAGCAGTTTCAGAAGCCCAGCATGACTCAACCCGAATAAGACATCCCCCAAGCACATCATAATTAACTTCACTAAATTCAGTATGAAGGAGAAAATTCTAAAAGCAGCCAGACAAAAGAAGACCATAACCTACAAGGGGAAGAATATTTGAATGACTGCAGATCTCTCTGCTGAAACCTTTCAAGTAGAAGAGGGTGGTCATCAACTTTTAATCTCCTAAAACAAAGTAACTTTCGACCCAGAATCCTGTATCCACCTAAACTGAGTTTCATTAATGATGGAGAAATTAAATACTTCAATGACATTCACATGTTGAAGAAATTTGCCATAACTAACCAACTCTACAGGATAGCCTCAGACCTATCCTCCATAACGACCAGCACAATTCTACACCACAAAAGTAAACTCACTTTGAAACTGTTGATCAAATTCCATCTCCCACAATGGTGAAAGGATTAAAAATGTCCACTGGTCTCTCAAAAAACTTGACACCCAAAATTCTACCTGGCTTATCAATATTCTCAATTAATGTGAATGACCTAAATTGGTCTCTAAAAAGGCACAGGCTGGCTGACTGGATACAAAAACTCAGGCCAGATATCTGCTGCATATAAGAATCTCATCTTACCTTAAAAGATAAATACAGACTCAGGGTGAATGGATGTTCATCTATATTCCAGGCAAATGGAAATTAGAAAAAAGTAAGTGTTGCAATTTTCCTTGCAGATACAATAGGCTTTAAACCAACGAAAGTATGTAAAGATAAGCATGGTCACTTCATACTTGTTAAGGGCTATACTCAATATCATGAGATTTCAATTATTAATATTTATGCACCCAACCAAAATGCAACTCAATTTATAAGAGAAACTCTAACATACATGAGCAACTTGATTTCCTACAGCTCCATAGTAGTTGGAGATTTTAACACCCCTTTAAGAGTGTTGGATAGATCCTCCAATAAGAAGCTAAGCAAGGAAATCTAAGATTTAAACTTAACCATTCAACATTTGGATTTAACAGACATCTACAGAACATTTCATCCTAACAAAACTGAATACACATTCTTCTCATCAACCCATGGAACATACTCCAAAATAGATCACATCTTAGGTCACAAGTCTAACCTCAGCAAATTTAAAAGAATAGAAATTATTCCTTGCACCTTCGAGGACCATCATGGAATATAAGTTGAACTCAGTAACAACAGGAATCCGTACACTCATACAAAAACATGGAAGCCAAATAACTTTATGCTGAATGATAGATAGGTCATAGGCAAGATTAAAAAGAAAATTACCAAATTTATTGAACAGAACAATAATGAAGACACGAATTATCAGAACCTCTGGAATACTGCAAAGGCAGTCCTAAAAGGGAAATTTATAGCACTGCAAGCCTTCCTCAAGAGAACGGGAAGAGAGGAAGTTAAAAACTTAATGGGACATCTCAAGCAAATGGAAAAAGAAGAACATTCCAATCCCAGCAGAAGAAAAGAAATAACCAAAATTAGAGCAGAATTAAATGAAATTGAAAACAAAAGAATTATACAATAGATCAATAAATCAAAAAGTTGGGTTTTTTGAAAAGGTCAATAAAATAGATAAACCTTTGGCAACCTAACCAGGAAAACAAGAGTAAAATCTCTAATTTCATCAAAAAAATGGTAAAGACGAAATAACAACAGACTCCTCAGAAATTCAAAAAATCCTTAATGAATATTACAAGAAACTTTATTCTCAGAAATGTGAAAGTCTGAAGGAAATGGACGAAGATCTGGAAGCATGCCACCTTCCAATAGAAGCCAGAATCAAGTGGAAATGTTGAACAGGCCTATATCAAGTTCTGAAATAGCATCAACTATACAAAATCTCCCTAAAAAGAAAAGCCCGGAACCAGATGGCTTTACATCAGAAATCTACCAAACCTTTAAAGAGGAACTAGTACCTATATTACTCAACCTTTTTTAAAACATAGAAAGAGAAGGAATACTACCCAACACTTTCTATGAAGTAAACATCTCCTTGATCCCCAAATCAGGGAAAGACCCAACAAGAAAAGAAAATTATGAACCAATATCACTAATGAATATTGATGTAAAAATATTCAACAAGATCCTAACAAACAGAATCCAGCAACACATCAAATAAATTATACACCATGACCAAGTGGGTTTTATCCCAGGGGCTCAAGGCTGGTTCAATATACGTAAATCTATAAATGTAATCCAGCACATAAACAAATTAGAAAACAAAGATCATATGATTCTCTCAATTGATGCAGAAAAAGCTATTGATAATATCCAGCATCCCTTCATGATCAGAATACTTAAGAAAATGGGTATAGAATGGACATTACTTAAACTGATAGAGGCTATCTACAGCAATCTCACAGCCAATACCATGTTGAATGGAGTTAAATTGAAATCATTCCCACTCAGATCCGGAACCAGACAACATTGCCCATTGTCTCCAGTGCTCTTTAACATTGTCGTGGAAGTTTCAGCAATTAGGGAAGAAAAGGCAATCAAGGGTATCCATATAGGATCAGAAGAGATCAAACTTTCACTCTTCACAGGTGATATGATTGTATACCTAGAAAACAGGGATTCTACTACAAAACTCTTAGAAGTGATCAAGGAATACAGCAGTGTCTCAGGTTACAAAACCAACACTCATAAATCTGTAGCCTTTATATATACCAACAATAGCCAAGCTGACATAGCTACAGTCAAGGACTGTATTCCATTCACAGTAGTGCCAAAAGAAGATGAAATATTTGGGAGTTTACCTAACAAAGGACATGAAGGATCGCTATAAAGGGAACTATGAAACTCTAAGGATAAAGAAATAGCTAAAAATGTTAACAAAAGGAAAAACATACCATGCTCATGGCTGGGAAGAATCAACATTGTTAAAGTGTCCATACAACCCAAAGCAATATATAATTTTAATGCAATCCCTAGTAAAGCTCCATTGTCATACTTCAAAGATCTCAAAAAAATAATAACTTCATTTTATATGGAATCAGAAAAAACCTCAAATATCCAAGACATTACTCAGAAATAAGAACAATGCAG
This sequence comes from Perodicticus potto, assembly GCA_963574655.1. Taxonomy (NCBI): domain Eukaryota; kingdom Metazoa; phylum Chordata; class Mammalia; order Primates; family Lorisidae; genus Perodicticus; species Perodicticus potto. The sequence continues at coordinate 1,341 of CAUYRH010122592.1, read as the reverse complement.
GAGGAATTACACTACCAGACCTTGGAATATACTACAAATCAATAGTGATTGAAACAGCATGGTACCTGCACAAAAACAGAGAGGTAGATGTATGGAACAGATAGAGAACCAAGAGATGAAACCAGCTACCTACTGTTATTTGATCTTTAACAAGCCAATTAAAAACATTCAGTGGGTAAAAGATTCCCTATTTAACAAATGGTGCTGGGTGAATTGGCTGAAGACCTGTAGAAGACTGAAACTAGACCTATGCTTTTCATTATTAACTAAGATAGATTCTCACTGGATTAAAGATTTAAACTTCAGGCCGTCGCTGTCTAACACCAGCGCCGCCTATAGTTCGCCGAGCTCCAGCCGAAGGAGAAGGTGGGTAAATAAGGAGGTCTTTATACTGTGGCTTGTACAAAGCAGACTACCCATAAATCCACCGGTGGTAAAGCACCCAGGAAGCAACTGGCTACAAAAGCAGCTCGCAAGAGTGCACCCTCTACTGGAGGGGTGAAGAAACCTCATCACTACAGGCCTGGTACTGTGGCACTCCGTGAAATAAGACGGTATCAGAAGTCCACTGAACTTCTGATTAGCAAACTTCCTTTCCAGCGTCTGGTGCGAGAAATTTCTCAGGACTTTAAGACAAATCTGCGCTTCCACAGTGCAGCTATTGGTGCTTTGCAGGAGGCAAGTGAGGCCTATCTGGTTGGCCTTTTTGAAGACACCAACCTGGGTGCTATCCATGCCAAACGTGTAACAATTATGCCAAAAGATATCCAGCTAGCACACCGCGTACGTGGAGAACGTGCTTGAGAGTCCACTATGACGGGAAAACATTTCATTATCAAAAAAAAAAATTCTCTTCCTCCTGTTATTGGTAGTTCTGAACGTTAGATTTTTTTTCCCCCCATGGGGTCAAAAGATACTTAAGTATGTGATTGCGACTAGAAAAATAGGGGACACAAATCAGGTATTGGCAGTTTTTCCATTTTCATTTGTGTGTGAATTTTTAATAAAAAATGCGGGGATGTGCAGCATTAATGCGAGTCAAAATGTTTCAGTGAACAAGTTTCAGCATTTCAACTTTATAACAATTATAAATAAACCTGTTAAATTTTTCTGGACAATGCCAGCATTTGGATTTTTGTTAAACAAGTAAATTTCTTATTGACGGCAACTAAATGTTGTTTGTAGCATTTTTATCATACAGTAGATTCCATCCATTCACTATACTTTTCTAACTGAGTTGTCCTACATGCAAGTACATGTTTTTAATGTTGTCTGTCTTCTGTGCTGTTTCTGTAAGTTTGCTATTAAAATACATTAAACTGTAAAAAAAAAAAAAAAAAA
>CAUYRH010122591.1:0-25383 GCA_963574655.1 Perodicticus potto | reverse complement strand
AGGCCTAAAGGAGGAGACGGGGAAAGACCGGGAGAGGAACGGAGAGAGCATCTCTCTCCCCACTTGAAATCTCTCCCTCTACCAGGAGCTTTGGTGTTTTCTGTATTCTTTTCTGTAAATCAATTCTGTCTTACCACGGAGGGGTGCGAGGGCGAAATAATGTAATGAAGAATAATAAAATACATATATTTAATAAAAAATAAATAAATAAATAAATAAATAAATCTGAAGAGAAGAAAAACCTGATCAATTAGGTCCCTGAGAAGGCAGGGAACAAAGTACAATTTCTTCATGGTGCTTCTGTAGAGGTAGAGCTCTGGCAAATATTTCCTGCCCATGTATCATTCACAAAGGATTCGGATGCCCCAGGGATAGCCTGGCTGGCCTGTTTGGGGTCATATGCTGACCCTTTGGCCAGGAGAGAATGGGATTCCTTGAATGAATATCACACTCAGATTATACATGTTGGGCAAAATGTTGTTTGTCAAAGAAAAATTAAAATGCCATTACCAAAAGAAGGAAAACTGGATGCTGGGCAGGCAAAAACAACAGATTTCCACTGCAGCAGGTCTGTTTGATGGATTTTTGATGAGTCACAAGGACAGAAATGACACAAAGGCACACACAGTAACACACACGCAATTTTGTGTTAATTGCTACAGTAAGTCCACCTCAGAGTTCTCCTTTGGTTTTCTTCTTGCTTTTTAAAAGATGACTTTCTTTCTACCATTTCACACCTTTTGCCGGATTTTCCACATAATATTTTTGCTATAGCTAGGATATTTTTAATAAATATAGTTAGATGAACATACAATTGCCCCCCATTCCTCTTATTGAATAAATATCAAACAGTATCAGATATGGAATTATTATGCACATTTATGATAAAAATTGTTTCAAATTACTTTGCATTATTTTTAGATGGAGGAAAAAATGGAAGCATTTTTGTTAAGTGATGATCTACTTTTATTGTCATATTCTACCCTGAAGACATATCATATATCTTTTCTTTAATGAAGTGTTTTTTAGAAAGTAGAATGTAGTCCTCTGTTTCTAATCTTTAGATGCCACAGATTGCTATGGTAACCTTGAGTTTCTTGATTTCTAAGTCTCTTCCTTTGTGAAAAAAGTAATTTCAGTTTAATTTACTAATGGATTTTTACTCAATCTACAATAACAAATAAGCCCAACCACACCCATTTTTATTAAAAATCCATAATAGGCATTTGGCAAATGAACAGGTTGTTTCTTAAAGACTCTGAAATATAATATATAGTCAGAAAAACAAGAAAATGTGAATAAAATAACATATCAAAGTCAAAATACAGTAGCAACTTCAACAGCAATTTCTTTTAAAGTATAGCAATTTATCTTAGAAGATCAAAAGGTATGCTTGGAATAATAATCAGATACCAAAAAAAAAGAAATCACAAAAACGAAACTCCCAAATTCATGAAGTATAGTGCTCAAGAATGCATCTATTTATTCTTTGCTATGAAAAATCCTGGAATGTAGATTCAAATAGACAAACCCAAATGGTGTTTTGACATATAACATCAGGGCTAAATGTGCCCTAGTTTACTTCAGTGCCTGCTTCATTTATACTGGATTCAATGGTGGAGCTAAACAACTACAGAAAATTTTAACTTGAAATAAAATGAAACATTCTAGCAAATCTAGTTGTCTGTCATCTGGCTCTCTGTTTATCCCCTTTGTGAAATCAACAGGGAGGTTTAGTGGAAAGAGAATCTGGCCAAGAATGAGAAGATTTTCACTCGCGTTGTGAGCTCTACCATCTCTGTGCTGTGTGTCCTTACATGTACCCACTCTGCTTTATCTCTTAGGACTGTGGTCCCCAACCCCTGGCTGTGGACGGGTGTTGGTCAGTGGCTTGTTAGGAACCTGGCCACACAGCAGGAGGTAAGCAGTGGGTGAGCCAGAAAAAGCTTCATCTCTATTTACAGCTGCTCCCCACTGCTCACGTCACCACCTGAGCTCCACCACCTAGATTCTCACAGGAGCATGAATCCTGCTGTAAACTGCCCATGCCAGAGATCCAGGTTGCCCAGCTCTTCAGAGAATCCAATTCCTGATGATCTGGGTGGAGTTAAGGCAGCGATGCCAGTACTGGGAGCAGCTGCAAATACAGGTTAGGGCCATCTAGTTGCAAGAAAACAGACTCAGGGCTTCCACTGATTCTGCATTATGGTGAGGTGTATAATTATTTCACTATATATTGCAAAGTAATAATAATAGAAATAAAGTGCACAATAAATATAAAGCATTTGAATTGTCCTGAAACCACTCCCACCCTAGTCCATGAAGAAATTATCTTCCATGAAAGCTGGCCCTGGTGCAAAAAAGGTTGGGGACTATTGTTGCATAGCAGTCGAGTCCCAACAGCTGACAAATGGTAGAGTCCAGACTCCACATGAGGCCTTCTGACTCCAAGTCCCACATTCCTCTTTCTTATCTTTGCTGCTTACCTCTGAGAAAACGTAGAGCCATGCCAGACAGATCACTACATGCTCTGGTTTATGGGTAGGACTGCCCTAGACAGAACTGGAAGCTTACCAGAATTTGGCTTAGACAGTGCTATAGACTGAGATATATGTAATGGGTACTTTAATTTTAACAGACATAATCCAAAGAGGTTTATCTCATCACTTGTCGAAATTTAAGGGTGCCGGCCCCATATACCAAGGGTGGCGAGTTCAAACCCGGCCCCCGACAAACTGCAACAAAAGCTGGGCGTTGTGGTGGGCTCCTGTAGTTCCAGCTACTCAGGAGGATGAGGCAGGAGAATCTCCTAAGCCTGGGAATTGGAGGTTGCTGTGAGCTGTGTGATGCCGCGGCACTCACCAAGAGTGATAAAGTGAGACTCTGTCTCTACCAAAAAAAAAAAAAGAAAAGAAATTTAAGAATGCCTATAATTTAGAGAGATTTTTTTTTATCTCAGACCTCATAACTATAAAAATTAGAGGCTTAATTCTTCCTCTTTTGAAAATGGAAATGCAACCTCTTTTTGTTCAATCTGAGGGAGATGAAAGGAAATATATATTTATGAAATAAACCCTAGAAAATAAATTTTGTGAGACTCTGGGTGGATCCCTATCATCTGCCTAGGTAGCATAAGCTCTGTTTCAGTCACATTTATTTTACAAAGTACTTACATTGTGTTAAGACTGGAGAACTTCTACCCTCTGGCATAACTTGTATTCCCAGGAACCATAGGGAAAAGTCAGGAGAAGCAGAAATCTGTGCCAGAATCCCTATCATGCTGCTTAGGAAGCTTATGTCATTGGACCTTGTTCATTACAATACTTTGCATTTGAGTCTACCTTTATCAATCCCAAGGCCTTTACTATTTTTACCTCATTACATCCTAGCAACATCATCTGATATATCCTGAGTAGGGTCTCTTAGGAAGCAATTGCTCATCCATTAATGTGTGATTATGAGAGTGTGATGATCCAGTCACATCTTCGAGCTCCACTCGTAAGACTAGTTATCCTGCTATTTCTACCACATCTGCAGTTCCTTCCTCTACCAAAGTCTTTAGGCATCCAAGATGATTAGAATCAACTTCTCCCAACCTCCTCTTAGTGTTGATATGTTGACCTCCTCCCATAAATGGTGAATGTACTTAATGGGATCTGGATGGTGACTCCTTTCCAGAAGATTTTCAATTACTTTGCCCAGATCCATCAGAGAAACTACTATCTATGGCAGTGATAGCCTCATGAAATGAATTTCATTAAATGTCTTGATCCATGAGCTACCGAATGGATGTTGTGTTGGTAGGCATGAAAACATCATTAATCTCCTTGTATACCTCCATCAGAGGTTTTGGGTGGCCAGGTGCATTATTAATAAGCAGCAACATTTTGAAAGAAATCTCTTTTTATGAATAGTATGTCTCAACAATGTGCTGAAAATATTCAGCAAGCCATGCTGGAAACAGGCGTGCTGTCATCCTGGCTTTGTTATTCCTTTTCATAGCACAGGCTGATTAGACCTAGCAAAATTCCTAAGGCCTTTAAGAGTTTCAGAATAGTAAACGAACATTGGCTTCAACTCAAAGTCACCAGCTGCGTTAGGCCTAACGAGAGAGTCAGCCTGTCCTTTAAACCTTTGAAGCCAGGCCTTGACTTCTTTCTCTGAAAGTCCTAGATAGCATCTTCTTCCAACAGAAAGCTGTTTCATCTGTACTGAAATTCACTGTTGGGGTAGTGACCTTCATCAGTCATTTTTAGTTCTAGATCTTCTCTGTCAGCAATCCTGTTTCACCTTTCACTTTTATGTTATTGAAATGCCTTTTGTCCTTAAGCTTCATGAACCAACCTCTAGTAGCTTCCAACTTTTCTTCTGTCGTTCTTCGCCCCTCTCGCAGTCTTCATGGAATTGAAGACAGTTAGGGTCTTGCTCTGGACTAGGCCTTGGCTTAAGGGAATGCTATGATTGGTCTGATCTCCTACCCAGACCACCAACACTTTCTCCATCGCAACCACAGGCTCTTCTTCTTTCTTATCATTTGTTCACTGGAATAGCATTTTTATCATCCTTCAAGAACTTTTTTACATCTTGGCTAAATGCGTGGTGCAAAAGGCCTAACTTTCATAACTTTCAGCCTACCTCAGCGTTCTGCATGCCTTTCTCACTAAGCTTAATAATTTCTAGCTTTTAATTGAAAGTGACAGACCAGCAATTATTCCTTTCATTTAAGCTCTTAGAGGCCATTGTAGGGTTATTAATTGTCCTAATTTCAATATTGTGTTTCAGGAAGCCCTGAAGAGAGAGATAATGGCTGGTAGGTGGAGCAATTAGAAAAAACACAACATTTAGTGACTATACACACAGCTATGGCACCTCAAAACATTTCAATAGTAACATTAAAGATTATTGATAACAGATCAGCCTAACAGGAAGAATGATAATGAAAAGGTTTGAAATATTGTGAGAAGGACCAAAACGTGATACAGAGATGAGCACATGCTGTTGAAAAATGGGACTAATTGACTTGCTTGATGTAGCACAGGGGAGCCACAAACCTTCAACTTGTTAAAAAAGACCAAATTTGCAAAGCATAATAAAGCAAAGCACAGTAAAATGAGGAATGCCTGTACATGTGTGTATGTAAGGTACAATATGTACTGTGTGTATTCCCAGGATTTGTTTTTCTTTTTAACATGGTATTTTCATGTCTTTTACTATTCTTAGAAAATACAAATTTTATAGGCCCTTAAAATACCATCCTGGGATGGACACATTTTTGGGTCTATCCCAAATATTGTATTCTTAAAAAAGTATTCTAGAAATAACATCTCGGTTTAAAAGCAGAATCATTTTAAACAGAAGTTTAAAGAGAAAATAGTGAAAAGTTTTCCCTCTTAGCTCCTCTCCCCAGAGGTACTCTGTAACACTTTGTGCTGTATCTTGCAGAACTTTATTCTGTGTGTTCTCAAAGCAATTTCTATAATCTTACAACTCCAAAACTGCAACACCAATATTCCGAATCTCAGTTTCCACGTACTAAATCAAAATGCACATTTTAACAAGGTATCAAGTCATCTGTACACACAGTAAAGTTTGAGAAAGGGGCATAGATTAGAGAGTGTCAAGCTACAGCATTTAAGCTTGCAGGCCAAATCCAGCCTCTGGCCTCTGTGTATGCTGACCAAGAATAGCTTTTCACGTGTCTAAATGGTTGAAAACAAATCAAAAGGATATTAATGTTTAGTAACGCATGAAAATTATAAGAGAGCTGAAGCTCAGTGTCCATGAATAAAGCTTTATGGAGACATAGCCATGACTATTTATTTATGTATTATCTGTGGCTGCCTTAGTGCAATAGAGACTGCATGGCCCACAGAGCCTAAAATATTTATTAGCTGGCCCTTTACTGTAGAAGTTTGCCAACCGTTGGCAATATTTAATAGAGTATCAAGGAGAGTGAACGTATAGCTTAATTTCTGTAATATATGTGATAAAAGGAACTAACAGCCAAGCCAACTATTTCTGAAATCCTATGTATATTTCATCACAAAAATGTTTCCAAGATATCACTTATCACTTGGTGATACGTGCCCTGTTTAATTTTTGCCTGTCAGTTTATTATCTGCCTCCCTCCACTAGAATATAACTTCCAAAAGGGTAGAGATCCCCCTGTTACTGAAGGCATGCATTACAAGCACTCAATAAATAGTCCAAGATGATGAGCTAATTAAGTGAAATAAAACTTCAAATATTTTTTACTACACGTGGGCTTGTTCAGATCCTTTTCTTTCCTTTTTTTTTTCTTTTTGCGGTTTTTGGCTAGGGCTGGGTTTGAACCTGCCATCTCCGGCACATCAGGCTGGCGCCTCACTCCTTTAAGCCACAGGTGCCACCGAGATCCTTTTCCTTTTTAAGAAGAACTGTAATGGAAAGTTAGAGAAGAAATGCCTATGATCATCTTTATTGTGTTAAGAAACAAAGATTGTACTCAGATGGTACATTAGAGAATACAGCTTAGTGAAGTTAAGAAACATGCCAAATTTATACAGCCATTGGCCACCTGAGTGTGAATTGCAAAACACTCAGTCTAATAATTTTAGGCCTCACACAATAGTCACTAAACTTTGAAAACCAATTAATTATAAACTTAATAAATAATTAAACTAAACTTTGACCCCAATTAATTATATACTTAATAAATAATTAAAGATGGCCTTTTATTGTTTATTAGGAAAATATGAAGTGGGCTCAAAAATCTCCTTTGTTGGCAGAATAAAGCCGTTTGTTCGTATCTATTGGTTTGCAAACACTTTAGTAATAAACCCAGGAATATAAATCGAGGAATGACTCTTAAGTTCTAGAAACAGACTTGGCAAAGTGGTGGAAACACAAATAAATGGTGAAGAAAAAGCAAAACTATCACAAAGCAGGAAGGAACAGTGTGCCAACTTTGATCTGATTTAGGAGGGCAATGGAATAGAGATTTAAAAACAGTTAGTAATAAAGAAAAAGTGAAGGATAATAAATAGAGAAAGGAGACTGGTGCTCCCTGGGCATGAATATGAGGTATTTGAGGACTTAGTTTTCAGGATTATAGATTTTTCCCTCATTCCTATCTTTTGCCAAAATCTCAGTATGTTAAAAATAAGCAGAGGATTTCCACACCCAGATGCAGTATTAATTATACAAAGAAAAGTCCAGCTAGGAATTCTGCAGTTTGCTCACCTGGATCTCCCTGCTGAACTCACTTGTTGGAATTTGGTGGCTTATAAGAGTTTGTTCACGCCACATTTTGGTTTATATATTGTTTCTGATTTGCAAGGTACAGGTATCAATGCTTTGATTGTCACGTTCAGTCTGAGGAAAATGTCTGGGGTCAGGTGAGATTACAAGTCTGGCTTTGCTGCTATAACGCAGGGCTTACGATGGGTTCAGGACTTCATGATTTAGGACGGTTGTTTATCTGGACCGAGGGCATTTTCTCTTAGTGGCAGCTTCAGAATGGAGACCTAGCCGTGTTAAGATCTTACTTGCTTTGCTGCTCAAGTAATTATTTCATATATGCATTTACCCGTGTGTCTGAAAACGTGATGTGGTATTTCAAAATAGGTTTTTATTTGCACAATAACCCTGAATTTACCATTTTCATGCACTGAATGATCATTAAATATTTTTATTCACTAAAGATAAAACTTTCAGAAAAAAAAAGAAAATGAGTTTTTTTGCTTATGTAAAAATAATTAGTGATTCCCAATCCAAAAGGAAACTTTGCAATTTACTAGGGAATCTCATTTACAAGTCAGTTCTATTCTGTAATCTCTGTATATCTTTTATAATGAACTCCTATAAATGGTGACAGAAGATTCCTTTTTATTTCTCCAAGAGCTATTCTACCTTCCCCCCGCCTTGTTACTCTTACTAGCAGATAGTTAATTATGTGCAATTCATGGTACTTTATCACCACTGATGTACTCATTACCTTCAGTTTTTGTTTTTGTTTGTGTTTTCTTTTTTCTTTCTTTCTTTCTCTTTCTCTTTCTCTCTTTCTTTTTTTCTTTCTTTCTTTCTTTTTTTTTTTTGAGACAGAGTCATCCTTATTAGAGTGCCGTGGTGTCACAGCTCTCAGCAACCTCAAGCTCTTGGGCTTCAGCTCTTCTCTTGCCTCAGCCTCCCAAGTAGCTGGGACTACAGGTGCCCACCACAATGCCCGGCTATTTTTTGTTGCAGTTGTCATTGTTGTTTAGCAGGCCTGGGCCAGGTTCAAACCTGCCACTCCACATGCATGTGGCTAGCGCCCTTAACCACTGAGCTATGAGGCACCAAGCCTGTTTGTGTTTTCTTTTATTCATTTTATTTGTATTTTCCCAGACTCATTCCTCTCCCCACCCTCAAAAGGCAAGCATTTTGACATGCTTATGTATCCTTTATTTGGTGTAGAGTTGACAGATACAATATAGGACCTCAGTTAAATTTGAATTTCAGATAAACTACACATAATTTTTAGTGTGTCTCAAATATTGTTGGGAATATACCTAAACTAAATATTTGGCACATACTTTAACTAAAAATCATTCATTGTTTATGTGAAATTCAAATTTAACTCAGCATCCTGCATTTTTATTTCCTAAGCCCAGCAGTTAGAGTCTGATATAACCTGTATAATACGTGTTTGTTACTTGTGTATAATACGTGTTTGTTACTTCGTCTGTATGTATCTTAATGTGTTTTAACAACTAATGAATAACATTCTCTTATTTTTATATGAAGAACAGTATTTTCACACAATCCATCCATTTCCCTGTGTGTCATCAAGTTATTACTTCTGTCCTATGAGTTCATAATGTGTTCCTTGTACTCCATGAAATACATCAACCCCTGGGGACCTACCTGGTGCCCAAGTGAGAGACACTCAGACTGGGACAGACGCCTAATTTCTAACCAGCATGAGAGATATTGCAATGCATATGCTACTAAATGTCCCTCATCCTAGGTGAAAAAAATCTTTGGATTATAAACTCAAGAGCATAGTTGCTTGGTCACAGTATATTCATGTTTATATGTGTGTATAGTATACACATCCTGAACATATATATACATAAGTGCTGGATGCATACACACTAAATATTTGCACACTGGATTTGAATAAAGACTTCTGGTTGCTCTTCAGAGGACTGGCAACAATCCCCACTTCCACTACCGTTTAATATTTCTAGCAGTGTAAATTTTGCGAATTTATTAGGTGCAATATAGGAGGTAATTGTAATTGTAGTTTAATTACTAATACAATTTAAGAACTCTTGATGCACTTGCTAGTCTTTGGAGATTTTACTTGCCGAAATTGCCTGTTCTTATGCTTTCCCATTTTTATTAGAGTTGTAGTCTTTTTGTTGATTTGTAGACATTCCTCGTGAATTCTAGATAATCCCTTCTCAGGTTTATATAGTTCAAATATCTTCTCTCATGTTGTCACCTATTAAATTTGTCCATGTTGTTCTTTTCTGAACAGATTATTGATTTTGAATATGTCAAAGTGATTATTCAAAATCACAACTTCTTCATTTTTTTGTTTCAATGGTTTCTGTGTTTTTAGTGTTTGGATTATAAAATCATTTTCCACCTCTAAATTATGAAGACATTCTTCTCCACTATCTTCTACCTGGCTTATAGCTTTTACTGTACATGCTAGGTCTTTATTCATCCACAAACCCTCTTTGTATACGCTGCTACCAATGAAATTTCCAAATACAATCGACTAAATCACACAGTCTTTTCCATTGATTCATGCTTCCTTGACTATTTTATGTATGCATATTGCATATCCTGAGTCTGCCTCTGAGTTCTAATATTCCATTTGTATTTTTTTTTTTTTTTTTTTTTTGAGACAAAGTCTCACTTTGTCACCCTTGGTAGAGTGCCCTAGCATCATAGCTGACAACAACCTCAAACTCTTGGGCTCAAATGATTCTCTTGCCTCAGCCTCTTGAGTAGCTGGACTACAGGTGCCCACCACAACGCCTGGCTATTTTTAGAGGCGAGGTTTTGCTCTGGCTTATGTTAGTCTCGAACCTGTGCACTCAGGCAATCCACCCACCTCAGCCTCCTAGAGTGCTAGGATTAAAGGCATCAGCCACTGTGCCTGGCCTACTTATTGACATGGCTTTGGAGCACATATCTTCATATCTGAGAGAGCTAGCTCCTTTTATTTCTTCTTCCTTTTTATTATTAATTTAGCTACATATTGTCTTTTCTTGTTTTCATATAAATTTAGGTAAGTTTGACAAATTTTTCAAAAACTCCAGTAAGAACTTTAGTTGAGATTGTACTGAATTAAGTAATTTGAAGATAATTGACATCATATAATTTTTCCATCATCCAAGATCTTGCTCTATAATTCATTTATTTCTTCTTTTTTGTGCTCTATTACAATTTTAAAATGTTATTCATGGATATTACGGATAGCCTTGGTTAATAATGCCTAAATACGCTATAATTTGTATTTCTATTGTTAAAAGTATCTATTTTTTCTACTATGCCATTGTTGGTGTTAAAACGGCCTATTTTTTTAAATCTAGAAAATGTGCTGAATGTTTATATTAGTTTTAAGAGTTTGTCTGTTGATTGATGGTATAAACTGCAAATAATGTAATATAAATAACATAATTCTCTCTTCTGAATCCTTTATTTCCTAGTTATTTTTCTTTCCTTATGGCTTTGTCTGTCTTCTAATACCATGTTACATGAGACAATGGGTAAGTTTCTCTTGTTTCCAGTTTTAAAGAGAAATCATCCAATGCTTTTCTATTAAGTAAACTGCCATTTTAATATATGACCTTTAACAGAATAAGAACATTCCCTTGAAATCCTTCTTTTCTGAGTTTTTTAAAGTTGTTTATAGGTGTTGAAGCCTATCAAATGCTTTTTTCTGCCTCACTTGAGAAAATCACTTGACTTTTTTTTTCAGTTTAATAATGGTTTAACAACTATTTGGACAGGTGATTACACTGTGATGTTGTCAGCGTCTTAAGGGCTGCATGCTGTGTCATGGGAAACCAAGAGAAAGACGTGCTCTAGATGGATTTGGTTTGGGATGGCTGTAGAGTAAAGGAGCATTTGTACTGAGCCTTTCTGGAAAGAGAGGCATGAAACAATTATTTCTCTCATCTCTACAGCAAAAATATGAAGTGGGTACAGTCACAGTGATCTTCCCCAATTTTTTCTGCAATTAGTAGTAGAAAGACAGTTTAATATAGTGGTCCCAAGTACCAGCTTTGAAATGAGAAGAACCTAGATTTGAATCCCAGTCTTACCATTGAAAGGCTGTATGTCCTCGCAAGGAATTTTACACTTCTCGGTTTCAATCTTCCCATAAATGGAATAAAATGGGGCTGTTATGAGGAATAAATTAAAGGATATAATGCCTGTAAAGTGATGAGCATGGTGTCTGGCACATATACAGACACATTCAGGAATGTGATAAAATATGGCAGACACAGCGGCATCAGTTCTATTAACTGTCTTGAGTCAGGAGATCTACGAGTGTGGTTCCCAGACCAGCAGCACCAGCATCTTCTGGGAACTTGTCAGAAATGCAGATTCTAAGATTCTATTCTAGATCCACTGAATCAGAATCTCTGGGAGTGAAGACCAACCATTTGCGTTTTAATAAGCCCTCCATGAGATTTTGAAGCTTCTGAAGCTGTATTTGAGAACCATGAACTAAGCCATGTTAGTTTTTCTTCTTATAAGAACAATGTAATTTTGAACCATTCTTGCATTTCTTAATAACAATTCATTAATGTTTTAGACTCTATGTCAGATACAGTTAGCTGCGTTATATTTGGAATTATGACACGCATATTCATAAGTAAAAGCATATGTACAACTGTTTTGTCCTACACTTTTCTGGTATAAGAAACAACATAACTCTTAGCCACATAAACTAAGATGGGCAGCTTTTGTCCTTTTTCTATTTGAGATAGAGAATATTTTAAAATGTAGTGAATTATTTCTTAAAAGTTGCCTGGGATCTAACTCTAAACCCATATGGCTCTGATGTTTTATGGAAAGAGAGGTCTTTGATTACCATTTCAAATTTTAAATATAGTATTTCTTGGTTCATGCAGCTTTTCATCAATTTCGATACTTTAGATCAGTGGTTCTCAACCTTCCTAAAGCCTCCTAATGCCAGGACTCTTTAATATAGTTCCTCATGTTGTGGTGACCCCCAACCACAAAATTATTTTCGTTGCTACTTCATAACTGTAATTTTGTTACCATTATGAATCGTAATGTGAATGTCTGATGTGCAGGATATATTTTCATTGTTACAAAGGGGTCACGACCCACAGGTTGAGAACCGCTGCTTTAGATAGTTCAGAGAACTTATCTATGTTTTAAATATATTAGGCTAGAGTTATAGTAACCCAATTTTTTGACATCTCTATTTTGGGTGTAGTTATTTCTCCTCCTCATTTTGATTTTAGTTTATCTACAAAATACAGTCTCCTTCCCTCCCTCTTTCCCTCTCTCCCTCTCCCCTCCCCCACCCCAGGTGATTTGCCAAAAGTCTGAAAATCTTTTCAAAAGGCAACTTTTATTTTTACTAATCTTTATCACGTCACATGCATAGACGCAATGCCGTCTTGCTCTAACGTTCTTCCTACCAGTACACACTGTCCTTCCTCCTACCCCTTCGTAGTGTCTGCTGAGGCAGGTGAGGTTCCTTGGTGGCGGCTCCCCTACGGTGCATTGGTGCTCAGGACACATTCTACAGAATCATCTAGGACTTTGAGGACAAAGGGGCATCTTATGAAGCCAAGAATCAACGAGAGAAAAAGAAGAGGAGAGGACACCCTCACCCTCTCACCATCCTAGAGAAGAATGTCAGGGACGAGGCCCCATAGGGTGAATCTGTTTTTCAGGAAGTAGAACCAAGTCCCTTACTGAGCTCTTACATGGAAAAACGAGAGTGTAAATTTATCAATGACACAGATCGTCCACAGGCTCTGTGGATATGACTGACTCCTTACAGTCTTCAGTAATTATATCTATTGTAGTTGCAGGGGTGGGGCATGTACCCATGGGAAGCTGAGTTCACATGCAGTCTCTCCTCCTTGGAGAAAAGAGGGATGCAAGACTGAGTCTAACTGGCTTTTCTAGGTAATCCAGAGCAAAATCCCGAATGAATCAGCTCATTATACAATTTTTTAAAAATTATATTTTGTCAGATAGTAAGAGTACCACCCCATTTTAGTTCTGTTTCACATTTATTTTCTACACATCTTCCATCCTCTATTTTTAATATTTCTGAATTTTTGCATTAAAGTTTTCTTTTGTTGAAAGCTTTTTGCCAGATCACTTAGGTTATTATTAAAAATAGGGTCTGAGACTCCTTAATATTTCTCATTTATAATTACAGAAGGTCAGCTTCTGTAAGTTGACCACCCAAGAGACTGCAACAAACTGGTCAACATGGGGAGGTGGTCAACATAAGAAAATCGGCCTTAGTACATGTGGTGCATGTCCAGTCTATGAAAATTAGGTCAACTGAAGGAGATAGTCAATGTAGGGAGGCAGTCAACTATGGAGGTTCTACTATATTTAATTATCATCATGGTAGGATATTTCTCTTATTTGATATTTTTTATTTAGTGAACTTCTTTTCCTTCACCGTTTCCTTTGTTACTTTCCACCATATAAACAAATTTTGTTCTTCAGATATAAAAATTATATATTACACATTTGTATTCATATTTTTTGGCTTCAAGACCAAATCTGAATCTATTTATTCTTATTAATTTCTTAATTTATCAATACCTATATCTTCTCCTCTATCATCTATTCCTTTAGTCCTAGGTTGTTCTTAATTGTTGTGAATATATGCTATCCTTTGATATACTCAAGATTTTTTAAATGAAAACACAAATTGAATCAAATTATTTGATTTCTGTCATTCCCATTTCACTTACAGAATCCTCTCAAACTTTTTTTCTGTCTGTGAGTATATTTTTTGAGTATTTCTAGTGTATGACTCTTTGTGGGAAAACTTCGAGGTCCTAGGTCCTGTATGCCTGAGAATATTTTGTAGTTTGTTTTCACGTTTGAATGATGCTTTGGTATGACATATATCTTTAAGTTATTCTTTCACTGCTTTAGAAACATAACTTCTTCAACCTCTTGCATCCAGCGTTGTTAAAAAACCCACTCTCAATTCAATTTTTATTCTTTTCTGAATGATTTATCCTTCCTCTTTGCAAGTTTTATTTATTTAATCCTTATATGTTACTACAATATTTAACTGTGACATCACTCTTCTCTTCCTACTTGAGCACCTTTAGTTTGACATCTTTCAACATGTTTTTTTTTTTAGCTCTAGAAAATTTATCTTAATTATTTCTTCAGATATCTCTTATTTTCTGTTTTCTTTTTTCTTCCTCTTTGTAGGGTTTCTTTTACCCAGATATTGATGGGTATATTTTTATTTTTAAACTTCTCTATCTATTGAATCTACATTTACTTTTTCCATCTCTTTATCTTTTCTTGCTGCCTCTGGCAAGAGTTCATTCATCTGATCATCTACTCTTAGTCTCTATATGTCCTATGATTTACACTATTGAGTTTTTCATCCTTTCTCATTCTTGTTTTTCCACTTGACTCTTTCTTGTTCTTTCTTTATATTGAAAATATCTCCCGTTAGCTTTAAGTGCATTTATCATACATACTTTAAATTCTTTTTTTCTGTTTTCAATTTATTCTGCATTACATGGTGTACTTTCCTTCTGTGTAGCCTTGGTTTGCTATTGCCTATCTTGTCATCCTTAAGTGTCTTGTTATTTTAGCTTGTGAATACACATCACAGGACACCTGCTGCTCTGTCTGGAGTCTCTAAAAGGATGGCTGATGGCCCTGGTTGGGATGCCCCCAGCTACATATAAGGACTTAAAGGAGGAAAAGCTCCTGGGAACTAAACACTTCAATTCATTGCCAGTACACCAATAAATGCTTCTGATTACTGTTTCACCTTTAAACTCTTAGGAAGCAGCAGCAGGGTTCTTGAGTGATAATCCTTCGTTCTTGGGGTTTGAGGATGGAAAAGTGAGTTTCTGAGCTTGTCTGGCCAGCCTGCAAGTTTGTATCTACTCACATCGACATGGCTGTCACATAGCCCCGATCTTACCCTTGCTCTTTTCCAACACTGGAGGCCTATGGCGTTGCATCCACTGTCTATGTTAAAGCAGGGACCAAGTTTGATAACCTCCTACAGCTGTTGATCTCAGCTTCAGGCTTTAAGCATCACGCACCCAAAAATCCCAAATAGGGAAAGCAGACCTTAGACTCTTCAGGTATCCTTTGATTTTTAAATTTTCATTCCACAAATCCATGATTTTCTCAACATTTTGTAGTTTTCATTGTATTGATCTGGGAGCAGAAATCAATATCCCAGGCCGGTTTGACATCTCAACAAGAACCCATCATTTAGTATTTTAGGTTGTGTTATGCCTACAACTCAAGTCTACGCTATTAACTTCAGTCTCCTCTTCGAGTCAATATTTCCCATGTCTCTTATTAAATGCTCTTAATTCATTCTCTCATTTATTCTTCCAACAAAAAAATTATTCAGCATTAAGATATGCAGGTACTCTGATAGGTGCCAGGGACACAACTATGAACTAAAGCATGACACAGATCTTGAAGGATTTAGCTAACCAATGTTAAAAGACCTTTTGGGAATACACAATGAAATTTCCTTGAAATTACTATATTAGTTATTGGAATTATGATGGTGATTAGAATGCATCCTCTCCCATCCCACATAACTCAAAAAGATTATTTTTAATGAGCTATTATTTCATTTCCCAGGCTTTATTTTGCATTGTTTAATTCTTCTAAAATAGCATTTCACATTATTGAGGGGAGGGTTAGTTCATCTGCTGATTGCTATACCGTCTGGGATCCCTTCTGTTCCCTAAGGCTGAGGCAAAACCCGAATTTACTAATGAACTGCCAAAAATTTCATCTCACAAATTCCTACTCGTATGCCATTACTGTAAAAACTTTGTAGTTATTACAGTGATGAGTTTATAGCCTGGAAACTAGGACAGTGCTGTTATAACTCATTACCTACATTTTACACATTTTAAAGGGGGAAAAGAGTGTGAGTGTGTGTGTGTACATGAAAGAGAGATAAAGACAGGGAGAGAGGCAGAGCGAGTGGTACGTGTTTCCTCATTTAGCAATGGACTCCATTTTGCAAACCAAAAAAAGATTAATTAACTAAGATTAGTTATTGCACCCTTGGTCTTTCAATTCATGCCAGTCTTTGGTAAACCCTCCCCATTCTATAGGTCATTGATTCATTTAGTCATTCATTTGACAAATGTTAATTGAGTGCCTACTGTGTGTTGTATTTGTAATGGATCAACTTAGCTGGGCGGAACTACATTTCCCAGAATTCCTGTGCCTAGAGATTTCTGATTAGAGTGGGCTCCAGATACTTTTCTTCTGAAAAACTTGGGATGTACAGGGATAGCAACAGCCGTGTAGCTCACACTCATTGCTAATGATCTGCTAACTTACCTCACTGATGTAAGTTAGCCGGTGACTCTGCTAGCTAAGCTCTGCTCCTAAGATTCCTTGATCGTGGACCAGGAATGTATGGTTAGCTCCATGAAAAGGGGCCCTCATTTCTGCAAGATATCTATAACATCAACGTTAGGGGAAATAAGAGCTGACCTGGGCTTCAGTCCATCTGCATGAGCTTCCAGCTGATGTCATGGCTTCCAGCCTCTTCTAGATCTCCCCCACTTTACATCCATCTTCCCTACCTGCCTGCCTATGGTGGGCTTTAAACTCTAGTATTTGACATGAATAATGCTTCACCAGCTCCCACCTGGCATGAGGCCAAATGCCAGTAGCAAACTCCTTACTATTACATGTATGTATCTCCTAAGTCTTTCTACTTTTCTGGTTGAACCATGACAGATATAGCTGTAAACAAGAAAATTCTAATTTCTGCCTTATTTAACTTTATGCTTTAAATGGGGAGGAACATATTTTCAAAATATTACATCACGGTTAATTCACGACAACTATGAAAAAGTTCTATGAACCAAAACCAAGTGTGATAGGGAAGTCTCTAATCAGGAGTTTTCTAGAGAGAGTCTCAGAAGGCTTATAGAGCAAAGAATGTATTCCTTTTATCAATATTCCCTTGGATCCCATTTTCCTCTTTTGTAAACACCACCTGGCTTCAGTGTACTTTTATTTCCAGAAATAGCAACTCTTACTTGCAGGACTGCTCTTGGGCTATTGAAGCATGCTATGTCCTCATGAGGAGAACCTGAAACTTGGTCCCCAGGATATATCTGTCTTCACAATTATTTTCTTTTGATTCCAAAAAAGGGATCTCCCCCAACCATTCCTTTCTTAGTACCTTTTTTTCCTTTT
Source organism: Perodicticus potto (assembly GCA_963574655.1). NCBI lineage: Eukaryota > Metazoa > Chordata > Mammalia > Primates > Lorisidae > Perodicticus > Perodicticus potto. Next base: position 7,941 of record CAUYRH010122591.1, on the reverse strand, counting down.
TTTGTTCACAGACTCTTATGGACAGAATTAAAGCAGCTGATGAAAAGCAATTTTTTCGCTTAGAATTTAACACTGAGAAGTTATTAGTTAAGTATATTTTTAATTCTTTAATAAAAGTCTAATTAATTTTTAGAGTGTTTATTCTATTCAACATTATCAAAAAAATATTGTCCTAACCTCTTCCAAAGCTACTTGCCAAGTGAAATTACTTCTCTTAGTAAATGGCACTTTGACATAGCAGCCAAAGTGGATGGTACCCTTGCCTCTTTATTTCTCACCCCTCACATCACATCAGTCACCAGGTTACTTAACATATACTTCGTTTTCATTCTCTTCAAAACAGGCCCCTGTTTGCCCCTTTCTTCACGTCCTGTATTACTACCTGCCCAGTTGAGAACCACTTCACCTCTTGTCTCTTCACATCTCTCCTCATAGTCTTCCCAGTTGCATTTCATCATCCATTCCGTCTTAGAAGGAACTCACACACACGCCAACATGACCACGTAACTCTCCAGCTCAAACTACTTTAAGGACTTCCAAGCCTTGAGCATCTATATATCCCAGTAAAATGCCCTTGAAAAAATTGTTACCATGCACATGAATGATTCCACAGAACTAGAAGATAAAAATATCAGTTTCTTAGCATGAAGGTTAGAATTTAACTCAGACAACCTGCCCAGTTCTCTCACATTCTCTTCCTCTCTCACAAAAGTTTAGCTATTTCCTGAGCATTCACTGTATAGACCACCTTGCCTTTGCATTTGCCACTGTTATGACTCACAATGTCCTGCCTTCCCTTGTCAAACTTCTGTTTTCTTGTCAGTTCATATTTTCAGTTTTTGGCTGGAGCTGGGTTTGAACCCACCACCTCTGGTATATGGGGCTGGCACCCTACTCCTCTGAGCTATAGGTGCCGCCCAATCAGTTCATATTTTCTTGTTTGAAAGATTCTCAGAGCCCCAGGAACAACCCTGGTTTTCTCTAGGCTTCTGCTATCCTCCATACTCCTTTAAAAAGACTCTTGTCATGTTATGTATTTGTTAGCATGTGTATTTTCTGAATATACTTGTATATTTAATAGCCAGGCGTTGTGGCAAGTGCCTGTAGTCCCAGCTACTCGGGAGGCTGAGGCTAGAGAATCGCCTAAGCCCAGGAGTTGGAGGTTGCTGTGAGCTGTGTGTGAGCTGCGTGATGCCACGGCACTCTACCGAGGGCAATAAAGTGAGACTCTGTCTCTACAAAAAAAAAAAAAAAAAAAAATATATATATATATATATATATATATATATAAAATAAAATAAAATAAAACAATTGGTGTTTGGCTCCTGAGCCTTTCACAGTCATTTGGAGTTGTTGATGAAAATAAATATTGCATGGAAAATTGTTTTTGAAATATTCATGCATTGCACTTAATCTCTAATATTTAATACTTGCTATGATGAGTAATTGATATGATATGTCATCTATAAATAGATTGTGTCTTCGCAGTACAACATCAAGGGGGTGATGGAACATTGATTCCACTGATGGAATTTCCATTTTATCCTGTGCTCTGTGAATCTAGCCTTAAGCATACACATTCCCTACAGGCACATGATACTGAGCAAAAGTAAGCAATGCCTAGCACAGATTCTTAATAATTTTAAATTAACTTGGGATTCTTCTAAAGGTAATTTGGGAAAGCCATTTTGAAAATGCTTTGTGCATGTTCATAAAGGGACACCAGTCAGTACTTGCCACCTAATACCACAGAGGAATTTATCATCTTCAGACCCATGTATTATACTTTGAACCCTCCCGACTTTCTTGTCACAGAGGATCCTGATTTGATTTCCAGGTAAGGTATGCAGTTCCCTACAACATGCCACGATTACTTCAAAACAGACTGTAAAAAGCCGCATGAAACAACCTACAAAATTATTGGACTGGATCCTGTGCCTTGCCCTCTAATTCTGATCATGAGTCTGTTGGAGGCCTGGCATCTATTTTATGAAGGTTCTTGCAAGGAAAATATTTGTATTAATTATATAATTTAGTGACAATTTAGTGACAGTAGGTCTAACCTCAGCTGAGTGACAATAGAATTGAAAAAGTAAACCAGTGGGAGAGATGAGATGGTGACTGTTAGGGCAGCAGCAGGGAGGCTGCAGGGGTCACTCTGATTGTCACTTTCCCCATTCATCAAGCGAGGCCAGACTTCCCGAATCATTTCGCAGATGGGGCAGCTTGTCGGTTTAAACACCTGATATGAAGCCATCCGTCATCTGATAACATGATCACTGGGCTGCAGCTGGCTGGGTGCTCTGCAGCCCGAGAGCACATGTGATGGACTCCAGCCAGGGAAGCAGGCTTAGTCAGGCTGCCCTCCCTTGATAGGATTTGCAGTCTTCCACTGGACCATGGAACAGGTGGAGGCTGAGAGAGAATGAAAAAAATTACCATGTGTTGCAGGGATTAGAGCCTTACACACTCACCACTCCACTTGAATACCAAAGCCAGACAACCAACCTTGAGTCTGCCCAACTTCAGGCCTGGCCATAGAAAAGAGAATGAGACAAAATCCAGAAAAAGCTGGGAAGCCTGGCCTGGTTTTCTGCAATAAGAACAACTTTTAACACTCAGAACTTGCTTACTTTTTTTTTTTTTTTTTTTTTTTTTAGGAAATCAAAGGCCTGAAGATGGGATTTTTTTTTCTCTAAAGTCCGACTTTCTTCGGAAAAAATAAACAAAGCAGCACGAGCCTTTTTAAAAGAGAGCAGAAAAAGAGTAATCTCTAGGGAATCATCACAAATCCTGTTATTTTATGCTCACCATGGAGAAAAACTAATGCAACAAAGAGAGTCAGACAAAGAGACAAATTATGCACACTTAAACTGAGAGTGTTTATTGCCATGTGAAATATAATTATGCTGATTTAAAATGTTTGCTGCTTAGACAGTCTAGAGCTTATTGGAATAAGGGATAACCTTTCATAGGAGAACATGGCTTTCACTGAATTCGATGACAGCACAAAAAATGGTTGTGCGCAAGGCCGACCTCATCTCTCACCCTCATGGACTGTTGTGTAAAACTATCCTTTCATTCGTAAAAATTAAAATGCCTCAATTGGAGAGTCCATAAATGAGATAACAAGTTAACTAGCAAAGACTTAATCCTCTTATGTCCTTAGTGGAATAATTTAAAGAAGTTTATTCTGCTTGGCATACGACACTCCTTGTTGCCATAATTCCTAGCGAGGGTCCATCTAGTTTATTTGTTGTTCTCTGCCAACACTGAGCAAGCTCTTTCTTGTTCTTGTTCTCATTCTCTGTCTCAGATGAGTGATTTGGTGTCTTCACGCCAAGTGACTTTATCTCCAAGAAACGTCTCCCTGGATATGACTTTTGCAGCTGTGCAAGGGTGGAGCCACTCCTGAGGCAGATTCTAGATCTATTTTCCATTTTCTTTTTCTTTCTTTCTTTCTTTTTTTTTTGAGACAGAGTCTTACTATGTTGCCCTCAGTAGAGTGCTGTGGCATCACAGCTCACAGCAACCTCAAACTCCTGGGCTTAAGTGATTCTCTTGCCTCAGACTCCCAAGTAGCTGGGACTACAGGCACTCACCATAATGCACGGCTATTTTTTGTTGCAGTTGTCATTATTGTTTAGCAGGCCCAGGCCAGGATCGAACCTGCCAGACTTGGTGTATGTGGCTGATGCCGTAATCAGTACGGGCATCAAGCCTTACTTTCCATTTTCTTCTCTTTACATTTTCTGTTCAGGGCACTATGTCTACCTCTTGAAGACACATATGATAATCCTTGTCTACTCCTACTTAGATGAGACCATTAAATGATATTCGTATGTGTATATATATATGTGTGTGTACACATACACATATATACATCTATATACACATACATATATAATGTATATATACATAGACATATATGTATATATATGTGTATGTGTGTGTGTTTGAGAAGCTTGGCCTTCCCTCCCCAAGTTATAGAATAAATTCACTCTGTAATTATAGTCAAGATTTGTGCCCCCAAAGTTAACATAGAATGTTATAAAGGTGATACTGAGAGGAAATAAAGGAAATATAGGGAAATGAATAAGAATCTAAGAAGGAATACATTGTGTAGAGATATGTACAGAAAAAAGACAAGAAGGCGGAAGTTAGACCCACCCATGATTTCAGTATTGCTGCAACTCTCTAGGCACCGTCAGACAAGTTATTTAATTTCCCTGCACTGATAAAATGTGATTATTCAGATTTTTTTCATTCATATCTTTCTTAACTGTTTAGAACATTAAGCATGAATCTACATTTAAAAAGTTAATATAGTAGGCTCAGTGCCCATTGCTCAGTGAATAGGGCACCATATATACTGAGGCTGGTTGGTTTGATCCTGAAGCCTGGGCCTGCCAAGCAACAATGACAACTGAACCAAAAAATGGCCAGGCATTGTGATGGGGACCTATAGTCCCAGCTACTTGGGAGGCTGAGGCAAGAGAATCGCTTAAGCCCTGGAGTTGGAGGTTGCTGTGAACTGTGATGACACAGCACTCTATCAAGGGCAACACAGTGAGACTCTGTCGCAAAAAAATAAAATAAAATAAAATAACATAGTAAAGTCTATTTTAATAGTAATTGCCATTATATTGCTCTATAAATATTTTACAAACAAGAAGATAATTTATTCATAATAAATGGGGGAATTTTTTGCATTATAGTTGAATAATATTACTTGAATCTTACCTTGTGCCAGTTGCCATGCAAAAAATTAAAGATAAAAAGAGGTTCACAACCCAGTCCTTATCCTTCAGGAGTACAGGCTTAGGTTGCTAAGGTTGCACAAGGACAAAACCAATTTTCATTTTTACAAAATTCAGACATTTATCTGAGCAAAATGCTTGCTCCCATCAAATAATACTCAAAATCCATTTAGGTTATGAAGCTTGAGTTTTTACTTTCCCTTTATTTACTATTATCGTACTTCTTTCTTAAATCTCTTCTTTAGTTCATCTTTGCCCTGGAAATTAACGTAAAATAATCTTTAAAATAAAACATCACCTTGGCTGGGTGTTATGGTAGGCACCTGTAGTCCCAGCTGCTTGGGAGGCTGAGGCAAGAGGATTGCTTGTGTCCATCTGTTTGAGGTTGCTGTGAGCTATGACACCATGGCACTTTACCAAGGGTAACAATGTGAGACTCAGTATCAAAAATAATAAATAAATAAATAAATAACTAAATAACTAAATAAATAAAATGTGCTAAGACTTGTTTTGTTACCTAACCTGTGATCTATCTTAAAAAAAGTCCAATGTGTTGATTTGAAAGATGTGTATTCTTCAATTCTTGGGAGAAATGCTCTATACCTATCCATTAGCCTCGTTTGTTCTGGAGTCCCATTTATGTCCATTGTTTCTTTAGTGATTTTCTGCCTCAATGATCTGTCTAGATTTGTAGTACTGAGCATTGAGGTACCCCATAATTATTTTGTTACTGTTTGCTTCCTTTCTTAGATCTGGTATTATTTGTGTTATGAATCTGGGAGTCCCTGTATAGATGCACATGTATTTAGGATTGTTATACCTTCTTGTTGAATTGATTCTTTATCATTAAATAATAGCCATCTTTGTCTTTTTTTTAATGTTGTTTATTTAAAATATGGTTTATCTGATATACGAATAGCTACTACTGCCCTTTTGGGTTTCCACTGTGTGGAATATATTTTTCTGCCCCTTTACTTTATGTCTGTGCAACTCTTTATGAGCCAAATGAGACAACAGACACTTGGAGTGTGTTTTGTACTCATTATGTCAATCTGTGTCTTTTAAGTGGGGCATATAGACTGCTTACATTCAATGTTAATATTGATACTATTCCAGTCATCATGTTGAGTGTTACTTCGTGGTTTTGTGTCCTCCCTGTGGTACTGCTTTATAAGATCAGCGAGTTTTCACTACTGAGTGTTTTTACACCTGCAAATATCAACCATTCTTTTAAAGGAGTGGAACACTTTTGAGCATTAGTAGGGCAGGTCAAATGGTGACAAATTTCCTTACTGTTTGCTTGTGTGGGAAAGAGTTTATTTCTTTTTAACTGATGAAAGTGCTGCAGGGTACAAAATTACTGGTTGATTCTTTCCTTCACTCTGACTTTGGCCACTGCAGGCTGTGTGCCTTGATGACCTCCTCTTTGCAATGAGTCTTTTTTGAGTTCATCTAGCCTCTGTGCCTCAACGTCTAAATCTCTAACAAGACCAATGAATTTTCCTCCATTTTTCCCTCAAATAGGTTTTCCAAGCTTTTTGCTTTTCCTTTTCCTCACTCGGGGGTACCTATGATTCTTATATTTGGGTATTTACATAATTCTGTATTTGGGAATTTACATAATTCTGTATTTCTCAAAGACTTTGTCCATTTCTTTTATTTTTATTTTCTATATTTTTTATTAACTGCATTAATTCAAAAGCCTTGTGTTCAAGCTCTGAGATTTTTTCATCTACTTGGTTTAGTCTTTTTTAAGGACATTACTCCCCTGTATTTTGAAATTCCCTAAATGGCTTTCATTTCCAGAAGTTCTGTTATTTTACAAAACTATCTCTTCAGTGAATTTTTCATTCATACTCTCATGTTTTTCTTATGTAGCTTTCTCAACTTTGTCGTTAACCCTATTAAACTTCTATGTGATCCATACTTTAAATTCCATAACTGAAAAGTTAAGTTTTTTCTCTTGGTTGGAGTCCCTTTCTTGTGAGCTGTTTTAATCTTTGGGAGGTGTTGACAGAGCCTGTTTTATTGATAATGGTAGAGTTATTATGCTGGTTCCTTCTCTTCTGGAACCTCTCATCTCAGTTCAAAACATATAACTTTGTGGTTTACCTTTTTCCTTTGCAAGAAACTCTGCTTCTCAGTGTAGAGACACAGAGGTACTTTTGGCTTATCCTGGTAGGTGCCCTGTGTGGTGATGCTGGCAGCTTGGGTCACTTGGGCCTCAGACCCTGGGAGAGTGTCTGCCAGCACTGGTAGACCAGGTTTGGTGATCCCCAGTTCCCAGACTGCTGGATGATAGACTTGAGTCCTGGGAGGACCAGACTTAGATCAGGCTGACAAACTTGTTCTTAAACCTCCCTGAGTTCAGGTTTGGGTAAAATAGTGACTGGTGGAATGATCTCCTGCTCCAGAATCATGTTCAGGCAGAAGTGGGGGTTCCCTGTGAGCCTAGGACAGGAATGGCAGGCTCTCTTGATGAGACTGGTATTCATAAGCTGCTCACGACCCCATGTCCTGGTGGTGACAAAAGCCTCTTCTCTTTGGGAGGCAAAAAACCACCCATTTTCCGAGCTCCAACCCTGATCAAGCTGAAGAAGATGAGGCAGATAGAGCTCAACCCACTGCGACTTGCCTCCAGGGTAGAGTCCTGCAGAAGAGACAGGTGGTTCAGGGACAGTATTTCTAGTCCCACCCTCCTTCAGGGGAGGTGATAACTTTTGTCCTGAGTGGCACATAAAAGTGTTTGACATGACTTTTTATTTTTATTTTTTTTTATTGTCTTTATTATTAAATCATAGCTGTGTACAATAATGCAATCAAGGGGTACAATGTGCTGGTTTCATATACAATCTGAACTATTTTCATCAAGCTGATTAACATAGCCTTCCTGGCATTTTCTCAGTTATTATATGAAGACATTTATATTCTGCATTTAGTTAGGTTTGCCTGTACCCTTCTTAAATGCACCATAGGTGTGGCCCCACCAATTACCCTCCCTCCACCCCAACCTCCCCCACCTACCCTCCCTTCCCATATTCTTGTGCTATAGTTGGGTTATAGCCTTCATATGAAAGCTATAAATTAGCTTCATACTAGGGCTGAGTACATTGGATACTTTTTCTTCCATTCTTGAGATACTTTGCTAAGAAGAATATGTTCCAGCTCCATCCATGTAAAC
>CAUYRH010122586.1:0-34348 GCA_963574655.1 Perodicticus potto | reverse complement strand
CCCGGGCCCGCCAAACAACAGGGACGGCTGCAACCAAAAAATGGCTGGGCGTTGTGGCGGGCGCCTGTAGTCCCAGCTACTTGGGAGGCAGAGGCAAGAGACTCGCTTGAGCCCAGGAATTGGAGGTTGCTGTGAGCTGTGGATGCTACAGCACTCTATCCAGGGTGACAGCTTTAGGCTCTGTCTAAAAAAAAAAAAAAAAAAATCATCACGATATCACAATAAAGTAGGTTTTATATCATGGATGCAAGGTTGGGTTAACATGTGCAAGTCCATAAACATAATTCACCATATCAACAGAAGCAAAAACAAAGACCTTATGATCCTCTCAATAGGTGCAGGAAAAGCATTTGATAAAATTCAGCATCCTTTTCTAATTAGAACACTTAAGAATTTAGGCATTGGTGGTACATTTCTTAATCTGATTGAAGCCTTCTGTGACAAACCTGTAGCTAATATTATACAGAATGGAGTAAAACTGAACGCTTTTCCACTTAGAACTGAAACTAGACAAGGTTGTCCTCTATCACTTACTACTCTTCAACATAGTGCTGGAAGTTCTAGCCAATACAGTCAGGCAAGAGAAGGAAATAAAGGGCGTCTAAATTGGGGTAGAGGAGGTCAAACCCTCGCTCTTTGATGATGAAATGATCATATACTTAGAGAATCCACAAGACTCAACCACAAGACTCCTCGAAGTGATCAAAAAATACAGTAATATCTCAGGATATATAAAATCATTGTCCACAAATCAGTAGCCTTCGTATATGCCAATAACAGCCAACATGAGAAGCCTATTAAGGACACAATTCCCTTCACAGTAGCTTCAAAAAAAGTGAAATACCTAGGAATATAGCTAACAAAAGTGGTGAAGTACCTCTGGAAAGAAAATTACAAAACCCTAATAAAAGAAATAGCAGAAGATATTAACAAATAGAAGAACATAACCATGCTTATAGCTGGGAAGAATCAACATTGTGAAAATGTCTATACTACCCAAAGCAATGTAGAGATCCAATGCAATATACATTAAAATTCCATCATCATACTTTTGAAAAGATTTGGAAAAAAATAATTCTTTGTTTTGTATGGAACCAGAAAAAAAACACCATATAGCTAAGGCAATTCTTATAATAAAAAGGAAGGCCGGGGCATTAGCCTACCAGACTTTGAGCTATACTACAGGCCATAGTGATCAAAATAGTATGGTATTGGCACAGAAATAGAGACATTGACATTTGGAACCAAATAGAATAAGCCAAACAAGAACATACACTACTAGGGAAAAGAACCCCTGTTCTATAAATGGTGCTGGGAGAACTGGATAATCACATGTACGAGACTGAAACTGGATCCACACCTCTCACCACTTAGACGAATTTATTTAAGATGGATAACAGAGGCATGAAACAATAAAAATCCTCAAAGACAGTGTGGGGAAAACACTTGAAGATATCGGCCTGGGGAAAGATTTTATGAAGATGACTTCCATAGCAATAGCAAATAAAAATAAACAAATTGGACTTAATTAAATTGTGTATCTTCTGTACAGCTAAGAAGACAACAACCAAAGCAAACAGACAACCTTCAGAATGGGAAAAGATATTTGCATAGTATGAGTTGGACAGAAGCTTGATAACTAGGATCTACAGAGAATTCAAATTAATCAGCAAGCTCCAGTAATCCGCGTATCACTTGGCAAGAGACATGAATAGAAGCTTCTCTAAAGAAGATAGACGAATGGCTAAGAAACATCTGAAAAAGTGTTCATGGTCCCTAATCATCAGAGAAATGCAAATTAAGACTACCTTGAGCAATCACCTAACCTCAGGGAGAATGGCCCACATCACAAAGTCTCGGAGCTGCAGATGTTGGTGTGGATGTGGAGAGAAGGGAACACTTTCACACTGCTGGTGGGACTGCAATCTAGTATAACCCTTTTGGAATGAAGTATGTAGAATCCTCAAAGAACTCAAATTATACCTCCCATTTCATCCTGCAATCCCATTACTGGGCATCTACCCAGAAGGAAAAAAAATCCTTTTGTCATAAGGACATTTGCCCTAGACTGTTTATTGTGGCTCAATTTACAATCATCAAAATGTGGAAACAATCCAGTAATGGATTAACACGCTGTGTATATGTATACCATGGATTACCATTCAGCCACTAAAATAGATGGAGACTTGGGTGGTACCTGTGGCTCAAAGGAGTAGAGCACTGGCCCCATATACTGGAGGTGGCGGGTTCAAACCTGGCCCTGGCCAAAAACTGCCAAAAAAAAAAAAAAAGAGAGAGGGAGATGGAGACTTTACATGTTTTGTATTAACCTGGATAGAGGTGAAACACATTCTTCTTAGTATCACAAGAATGCAGAAGCAAGAATTTACTGTACTCAATTTTAATATGAAGGCAGTAGATGACCTAATATATGGTTCAGGGTAGGGAAGGAGGGAGGGGAGGGGAGAGAGGGTTGGGAGGTTTAGGTATATGACACATCTCTGGGGGAGGGTCACAATTATAAGAGGGAATTTCCCTAAAAAGTGCAATCAGTGTAACCTGATTCTTTGTACTCTCATTGAATCTCAAACAATAATAAAAAAAAATTTTAGGAGCTTCTGTTGGGGGTAGTTTTTGATGTTGAAATTATCTGTGAATGTTCATTATTTTTCATGTTTGAGCATGGACGTTCAGGTGCTATGTCAACTAATATGCTGTAACTTGTTTACTCATCATTATGATTAAATAACTTATGCGAAGCAATTGGATGGGTCCTGGAAAATAGTGTCATATATTACCATGTTTTACTATTGTTTAATCTTATTTTTGGCAAATATGAAAGTTAAATTCAGATATTGTTTAAGACTTAAAGTTCTGGTCTTTAGATAGAACACCTCTTTTTGATCTGTCTTAAGTACACTGCTCTATAGGAATTACAATTGTTAATATAAAACAGCCTAGTACTATCCTTGGTATAGAACTCAAATATGATGAATCTATTTTAATGTTTTTAAAGTAAGTGGAATAGAGGCAGTGACTTGTCTAAATCATCTAGGGATTATAAAAAAAAGTACAACTCGGCTCATTTAAAGGCTGCTCATTTATAAGTTTATCTTCTCATGGTCTTAGAAAAGATTGTTAGTTTATTATTTTGCAAAAATAATTTAATAACTGTGCATTTTTTGTAACTGTAGTTAATATATAATTGAAAAATTTCATACCAAATAGTTTTACATAATTTTTCCACTATATTGAGCTATGTAGTCTCTTGTTAATGTGATATAGGTAAAGAAATTTGTTGGCTGTATGGCTTATTTCTAGGTTCTGTATTCTGTTTCATTGACCTGTGTGTCTGTTTTTTGACAAGTACTGTGCTGGTTTGGTTACTGTAGCCTTGTATATTATAATTTGAAGTCAGGTAATTTTTTTTAACTTTGTTTTGTTCTTAATTGCTTTAGCTGCTTAGACTCTTTTTTGGTTCTATATGAATTTTAGGATTATTTTTCTAATTTCTTGAAAAATGACTTTGTTATTTTGATAGGAATTGCCTGAATCTGTAGATTGCTTTGGGTAGAATATTAATTTTATAATTATATTAATTCTTAAAATTCATGAGCATGGGGTGTTTTCGCATTTCTTTGTTTCATCAGTGTTTTATAATTTTCCTTATAGAAATCTTTCAATTCTTTGGTTAAATGTATTCCTAGGTATTTTATGTTTTTTATAGCTATTGTAAATGAGCTTGGGCTCTTGATTTGATTTGTTACTATTGGTGTATAGAAATGCTACTGGTTTTTGCATATTGTTTTTGTATCCTGAAAGTATAAATTCATTTATCAAATCTTGAAGTCTTTTGAAGGAGTCTTAAGGGGTTTCTTGGTATAAGGTCATATCAACAGAGATAATTTGATTGACCTTGACAGTTCTCTAATTCGTATGCCCTTTAATTTTTTTCTCCTGCCTGATTGCTCTGTGTAGGACTTCTAGTACTGTGTTGAATAGGAGTCATGAAAGAGGGATCCTTGGCTTTCAGTTTTTAGGTGGGATGCTTTTAACTTTTCCTTGTTTGGTATGAGGCGTTGTGTTTGTTGTGTATGATTTTTATTATTTTGAGATATTTCCTTATGTGACTAGTTTGGAAATTGGATAGCCATATGCAGAAGAATTAAAGTGGACCCTACCTATCACCATATCCAAAAGTTAACTTAAGGCAGATTAAGAACTTGAATATGAGACCTGAAATTATAAAAGTTCTTAAAAAAAAAAAAAAAAACCCTAGGAAAAACTTTTTGAGCATTGACCTTAGAAAAGAGTTTATGACTAAGGCCTTAGAAGCAAATGTGACAGAAACAAAAATAGACAAATGGGACTTAAACTAAAAAGCTTCTGCACAGCAAAAGAAATAATCAACAGAGTAAATAGACAACCTACAGAGTAGAAGAAAATATTCGCAAACTATGCATCTCACACAGGGTTCATACTCACAATCTACAAGGAACTCTAAAAACTACTCAACAAGGAAAAAAATCATTAAAAAATGGGCAAAGAAAATGAAGAGACATTTTTCAAAAGATATATGAGGTCTGGCAACTTCGTGAACTTGCCTCTGCACACTGACGTTGATAGCACTGTATAAACAACTTGGTAAGGTTTTAAAACCTTGGTATATAACAGTATCTCATACTTGTGATCATGTTGGCATATTGTGGTGTCTTGCTGAGTGGCTTTCATTATTGTGTGTTTTTGTGTGCTGTCATGAGAATGTCGGAGCTTGAGTTAGAGCAATGAACAAACATTCATAAATTTCTTGTTAAACTTGGCTAGAGTGGAAGTGAAATCAAGGACATGTTAGTCCAAGTTTATGGAGATAATGCCATGGAGAAAATTGCAGTGTACAGATGAATTAAGCCTTTTCCAATCCCATTTTTCTGCCACCACATACTCCCCAGCTCTTGTTTATTTTAGGTGGGCCATTTTCCTATAAGCACAATCATGTAAATACAACACACGGTCACCTGTTTGCCTCAAAACAAGAAAACAGAAAGGATGGACTAGGAACACGCTCTATTGGCTAGAGTCCGTACTACATGATAAAAAGCATTGGACAGGCTCCCATAGCAGATCAGACAAATAACCACAACCAAAAGAACATGCTGAATGTTTTCTGACATGAGAGCAGAATGGGAAAATCATTACATTGGACAAGGTCCAAAATTGGGATTAGAAAGGGTTAAACATTTTTCTGAGGGGAGAGAAAGCATCACTGATGAAGAGAGGTTAGGATGGCCAGTAATGCAGAACTGACAAAATCATTGCAAAAATTCATCGAATTGTGTGTCATAGTTGTCAGCTCACCATGAGAAGCATAGCAGACCAAGTAAACTTTGATAGATAATTTTTTTTTCAAGTTTTCTTTGATTCTTTTATTGAAATGAATAATTCTTCACTAATGGCGATAATCTCAGACCTTCTTCTTTCAATAAAAAACTTTGTGCACACTCCATTAAATTCCAACTTTGTGCAATATGACTATATCCTCAGATTGCTGCAAGGGCTCAGTAAAGATTTTCTTAGAACCACGAGCACAGTGACAATGAATATCTCATCTATTGTTGAACATAAAAACTCAGTAGCCTAAAGACTGCCTAAGCTACAAACAAATTTCCTAAAATTGTTAGCATTTAAAATTTTCCCTATGGCACTCTACTCAGGGTAACAGCTTGAGACTCTGTCTCAAAAAATATATAAATATTACTCTTTTGATAGATAATTTTAACTTAAGATTTTGGCCAACAACTCATGGCTCTTTCATCACAACACTGCACCAGCTTCATGCTACAGTCTGTGAGGGAGTATTTAGCCAGTAAGTAACTGTATTGAAGCATCCCTACTCATCTGATCTGGCCCCTGGTGACTTCTTATTACCCCCAAATAAAGGAAATATTGAAAGGAAGACATTTTGATGACATCAAGCATAATATGATGAAAGCTCTGATTGCCTTTCCAGAAAAAAGAGTTCCAAAATTGTACTGAAGGGTGGATTAGGTGCTGGCATCAGTGCATATCTTCCCAAAAGGGGGTACTTTGACTATTCTAATATTCAGCAATGAGGTATGTAGCACTTTTTCTAGGACGAATTTGTGAACTTAATTAGCAGACCTTGTGCAAATGGCCAACAGTTGAAAAAGTGCTCAACTTCACTAGTTATCAGAGAAATACAAATTAAAACCACAATGGGATACCATCTTACACCAATGAAAATGGCTAGTGTTAAAAACTAAAAGAAGTAGATTTGATGAGGATATGGAAAAATAGGGCTTATCACTATTTTTCAGAATATAAATTAGTACAATCTCTATGGAAAATAGTTTGGAGATTTCTCAGAGCACTAAAAAATAGAACTACCACTCGATCTAGCAGTGCCACTACTGAGTACCCAAAGCAAGGATGAGGAACTTTCATCCTTAAGGCCACACATGGCTTTCTAGATCCTTAAGTATGGCTTTTAGACTGAATCCAAATTTTACGGAACAAATCCTTTTAATTCCTTTTAATCCTTTAAATCCCAAGTTCTTTTGGGACCCAAAGGAAGTCATTATATCCAAACTAATTGCCCTCATATTTTTTCATAGTAGTATTCACAGTAGCAAAAATATGAAATTGACCTAAGTGTCCATCAGTGGATAATTGGGTAAAGAAAATGTAGAACCTCCATAGTTGATCACCTCCCTCCATTGACCACCTTCTTAAGTTGACTCTAATTTTTATAGACCACGGACATGTACCATATATATGTATCAGTATAGTAGGCCTGGTTCCTTATATTGACCACCTCCATGTGTTTTTTCATTTTTATTCATTTGTTATGGAACTCTTTTTTGCCTCCATGTGTTGACCAATTTGTACAGTCCCTCAGGTGGTCACCTTACATAGATTCTATTATGTATACCATGGAATACTACTCAGTCATTAAAAGAAAATATGAAATCATACTTAGCAACATCATGAATGGAACTGGGGGCTATTATTTTAAATAACTCAGCAACACAAAGCCAAATACCTTGTTCTCACTTTTAAGTGGGAACTAAATAATGTGTCTGTGTGACCATAGAGAGTAATAGACAGTTGAGAAACCAAAATGCAGGAACAAGATGATGAGAAATTACCTGATAAGTACAATGTACACTATCTGGGTATTGGTGACACAAAAGGCAAACATCACTGCTATGCAACATATCCATGTAACAAAACTGTACTGTACCCTCCAAATCTGTTTTTCCAATAAAGTATAGTATACCTTTCCATAAAATGTTTTACTTGTTAAGTTGATAGAGAAATAAGGTATTTGAGTATATGATTTTAGTTTTTGTGAAATTTGATACTCTTCATTGGCAATTACCCTATGAAGTTGCCACATAAGATATAATATTTGTGTGCAAGCTTTTAAATATTCTAAAAGTGACTTTTTTGTAGTGTTTTATTTGTTGCTTTAGATATACTTAGGTAATGATAACTTTTCTGCTCATGACTTGATTAAAAATCCAAAGCACAGAAAATAATCTTTGGAAGAGTGGGTAAATGAGTGATGTGTCCATGAATTAAATTGTTTTAACTTTTTGCTTTTATACTTTCCACATGGTATAGATATACCTAAAAATCAGTTAAGTAACTTTCTCCAGATTTTAAGTAATTCTGATGTATTAGAAAATATTTTTATGTCATTGAACGTTTTCATTGTCCAAGTTTAATTTTGTTATTATTCTGCTTAATTTTCCCAGATAAGTGATTTTTTGTTGTTGTTTAGTTTAGACAGAGCAATCAAACTACAAAATATAAGGGATTGAGATACTCTTTTTAATCATTAAAACTATATTATAAATCAGAATAGAATGTTTAGTGGTGTAGTAAGAAAACATCTTGTACAGCAAGCTCTAGTGCTTATCTCTTGTTGAACCATGTAATGAGTCCCTTACTTCAACATCTTGCCCCTCCCCCAAAGCAGCCAGCATGTATTTGAGCATAGTGGCTCTGCTTGAGTTGTATCTTATTCTCATGGAGGAGATAGCAGTGCATATACTGCAGCAGGTGGAGCTTCTGTGGTAAACCTGATGCTGATTAAATTTTAAGGATATTAGCAAGGTTTGGGGCCCGAACAAAGTGGTGCTGAATGAGTACTTTCATTCTGGGAATTTGATTATAATTGTATTGAAGCAGTTTTATATAGGAAAGAGAAACAGCATCTTAATTGCAATTACAGTGTGACGACCCAGTATGTGCTTGTGGTGGTGGAAACAGCAGACAAATGCAACATTTTAATATTGATTTTTTTTTTTAAAGTTCTTTGTATCTAGATTAAATGTTCAAAACAGTCAGCAAGCAACATTTACCAAGGCATTTTTCTGGAATTTCAGTCTGGGATCTGTTAAAGTGCTCAGGGTCTGCAAAAATGTCTCCTAGCATCCAAAACTTGGATTGCTTTTCTCCAAAGTTATGCCACTGTAAAGTAGCATGCACCAACAGCACAATATCCTTAATGTTTGGATGTGAGGTGGGTTTGAATAATACTTCTTCAAAAATATTGGTTTTAGGCTCGGCGCCTGTGGCTCAACCGACTAAGGCGCCAGCCACGTACACCTGAGCTGGTGGGTTCGAATCCAGCCCCAGGCCCGCCAAACAACAATGGTGGCTGTAACCAAAAAATGGCCGGGCATTGTGGTGGGCGCCTGTAGTCCCAGCTACTTGGGAGGCGGAGGCAGGAGACTCGCTTGAGCCCCGGAGTTGGAGGTTGCTGTGAGCTGTGATGCTACAGCACTCTATCCAGGGTGACAGCTTGAAGCTCTGTCTCAAAAAAAAAAAAAAAAAGGATTGGTTTTAAAATCCACAGTATTTCAGCAGAGAAATAATTATGATTCAGATTAGATGATTTGATTGACTTTAATTCATGTAATAAAATTCCCTGTCCTTTGTGTGTCTGACATAGGTCAACAATGGGTCTATGGACAGTTAAGTGTAATGGAAAAGGATCTGAATTTTATGAAAGCTGCATGTAAAATGTCATCATTCTTCGTTAATGGAGATTAATTATTGACTTGGTTTTTATGTTTTGCTTCTGTGGAAAGTTAAATACGTAAGAAACACTATTGATATGCAGGACTGGAAATCCCTTCTAACGTCATTTAGTTTGGAGAAATTGTTGGCAGATTTAATATTCAAACTAATGCCATAGGCTTTGTGATTTTGTTACTAAATTAAGTCAGTATTTAGATTGCATAGAGGAATAAAAGCTTTGAAACAAACAGTAAAAGAAGCGTGATACTATTATCCCCTGTGAAAGAATGGTTGTTATTATAGTGATGTGTTCTATATAAAGAAAACAAATGCCTTCAAGATGAATGTCTATTTTATTTAAAATAGTAAATTGCATAAAGAAGTGATATATTTTAACCTGATTTCTGTAATCAGAAATAATATATGATTTAAAACCAGTTGGAAGCAGGAGAATTCCCTAATAAATATATAATTGGGAAAATGTTTATTCCAAAGTATTATTTTGAATGAAACCTTTTCTTATACTTTTTGTGGGATTGAAATTTCCCATTGTTGATTAAATAAATTACAATAGACTAAGTTTTTTAAAATCCCTTTATTAAAGAATATTTAACTTTTCTGATCACTCCCCAATTTTTTTCCTTCACTGAACAGAGAATTCTTATTTTCCTTGTGATATTTCATAAATTTTCTGAAATATAAAATGGAAACATTTGTGCAAGAAAAAATATGTTGCTTATCGTAACAGATTTTTAACAGATTTAACATTCATACTGGTCATTAAACTGTGAGACTGTGTAAAATTTGTATGTGTTGTTTAAATAGCTCAAGCTACGTTTTTGTTTTCCCGAGTGTTAAGCCTGTTTTTTCATGAAGTGTGTATCACAGGATGTTTTAGAAAAAGGGTTTTAAATTTTTGAAACAATATTTTTGTAACATTAATCACTGTAAATTTTTTTCTCCTTATATTTAAGCAAATTAAACATCTTAGGAGGGGTGTAAGAGGGTTTAAAAATACCATCTTATTATAGAATCAGTTTTAAGAAGTAGCATACCATTCTTCATAATTAGTTAAATAGTCTTTGTGAACTTTGAATTCCTCTCCTAGCCATTTCCTCAAACCACTTCAGGATGGTGTGACAGTTGGTTACAATATGCCACTTAAGGTTCGTGGTGGCCCCCTGGTGGAAAAATGAAGAAGCATTTTATTGAAAATGTCTTCCTGCACGTGTTCACACTTGGTAATGAAAAAGAATTAAAAGAGCATCCAAGTTATACTTTGGCAATTTAGGAAATCATTGGAAATGTAATTAGGAAAATAAAAAGATATGGGTTATTTTGGGGCTTGACCTTTTGTGGGTAGGATTTTTAAAGATTGTTTTCCAAAAGGTTTGAATTTTATGGTAGATAATATTGATGAAAGACTATATATAGTTTCTAAGACTATAACATCCTAGTTACATTTTTCATTAATGTATTTTGTTATGTGCAGAATTCATTATGCAAAGCTTTGTGATGAAATTGACAAGTGAATTAAAATTTTTAAATATGTGATCAAAGTTTGGTTGGGGGAGGGAGGATTATTCCAGAATTATCCCACAACTTCTGCTTAAAACAGAAATAGCTTGAAACAATAAGGATAAATAAATCTTTCTTTCCAGTGTATAAGCTAATATCAGTGTCATACATGTTCAGAGGATTTATTTTCTAATATCGCTAATGTTTTAAAATCAAGTATTAACTATTTGCTTCTTTAATTTATAGATAAATAGCAAGTAATTTTCCTACATAAATTGTAATTCATATTTATAAATGTAGTATTTTTATTTAGTGCTGTGAACTTTTACCTTGTAAATATGGTATGTTGGTGGGTTCTGTGTAGTCACTTTGTTTGTTGGAAATGAAATCTTTTTCTACAGATTTCTGTAGAGCTTACCTCTGTTCCTTATGAGATACATAGTATTTATCCAAAATAGTTATAGTAATAGTTTGTCAGGAGGAAACAGTCTATTTACTAATAGAATCTTTAAGTTTTCATGTGGAGGAGTTTGTGGGTACACATGTGTGTATAAATGAAGTGGTATTGCCAAAAGATGAGTTAATTTCAGGTGTCAGTCCCTTTGGAAAAAGGGCTGTTTAATCTGTCTAGTATTGTAACTCAGAGAAAGGATCTTGAGGAATGAAAGGGGAATGCAGAGGGGTTCTCAGATTCTTAATCTAGAGACTACAGAACTGTCTAGGTAGCAGTTCTTTGAGGATAGATGTTAACAGAAATTAGCAAACTCATAGTGCCCCTGAGGATATGCCAACTCCTTATTATAGAAATAGCTATTTCAAAATGGTAAGTCAGTAAGACCAGAGCCTAAGATCCCTAGGAAGAAATTAGCTGTGTTAAGATCAGAAACTAGTTTTTGTAAAGCCAGTTGATTTTTTATTGTTGTTTTTCCATAATATGCATATGTGTAAGAACTTCTTGAAACTTCTTGCCTTTACTAACCATCCTAAGAGAAGTTAGTAAAATGCTTTTTGTAATAGAGCATAAAAGTGTGTTTGGTGGCAACGGTAATTGAATTGGTAGAATCCCAGAGGTGAAGGCAACACACCCAGAAAAAAGTCAGGACTATTTTGTGAGTGTCTTCTGTCCAGAGTCTAAGGTGTTAAACTTTGGTGATTCTATGTTATTAGAAAAGGTACTGTTCTCGCTCAGCTGTGATTCTTAGCCTGGGTTACAAGTAGCTTCAGGGACAAATAAGGTGTGTCAGTGGGTACTCCCTAGACATCTTATTTTTAATTTTCTTGAAAATATTTTTAAATAAGGAAAAGACTTTAAAATTTTATCTTCATATTGAAAGTCAAAGTGTAGCATATAAGTGTAAGTTGTGGAGAATTTGTATAATTGTATATGTGGAATTTGTATAAGATAGAAGATGAGACTTAGAAGAAATATTGTTCATGTATCATGACTCCTTGCTAGTCTCTTGATATTTTTAAAGTAATCATTTTTATTTTGCTATTGAAATACGTCAAGTGAAAAAGTTGAAGAAGTACTGTGTTATATTGCCCCAGCTATCCACCACCAGTTCCCTGGGTAAGAAAGTGTTACAGCATGCAACAACACGACCCATTTGCTTCACTTAGTACATTCATGCTTATGATTGTGTTTGCAAATAATAAATATTAAACTAACAGTAGCTTTAAATCTTTTTCCTCATTATAATCAGCTTGGAAGTATGTAGCTGCTACAGCTGCTGACATCTCTGCTTTTCTCTTAACCTTTGCTTCAATGAAAGATGTCTGTTGTAGCTCTACTTATAAAAATAGGAAGAAGAAGTGGGAAGGGGAGAGAGGTATTGTTTATTAAGCTAGTAGGAGTCTGTTTATATTTTGTTGATAAGAATTGTGTCATGTGGACTCTCCTAGTAGTGAAGAAAAATTGGAAACCTAGTGTAGATGGCCCTCCATATCCAAGGATTCTACAACTAAGGATTCAAACAGCTGTGGATCAAAGATATTTGGGAAAAACTGCATCTGTACTGAACATGCATAGACTTTTGTTGTTATTATTCCCTTAAACAAGATAGTATAACAATTATTTGTATAATACAATTAACATTGTACTAGGCATTATAAGTAATCTCAAGATGATTTTAAATGCAAATGCTACTACATCATCTTATATCAGGGACTTGGGCATCTGAGATTTTGTTATCTGCAGGAGGTCCTAGAACCAGTTCCCCATCCATACCAAGGGATAACTATACCGTAGTTAACTTTTATAGCCTCTGTAATAGAGAAAAGCAAGGGAAAACCATAGGCCAAAGCAGCCTGCAGTGTCTGACTTAATGCATAAGTGCAGTATTTTTACTGAAATCTGATCTAATAATTGCTAATCTGATGCTAATAGATACCACCAATCAAGTGATGTGTCCATTTAGCTGAAATAAAGCAGAAGAACCTAATTGAGGCTCCTTTTTCACACATCAGATTGGCAAAACAACAATATAAAAGTTGAAACACAGTTTTATTGAGTATTTGCTTCTTGTTATGTTTTAGCTGTTTCCTGTTGTAACTTCTTTGCTCTAACCTTCAGAAGCAAAGCTCAACATTGCAAAAACCTCCCTGACTGTGCACACTAAAGTATAAGAAGCATGTTACTTTTTATCTTTAGGACATGATATAGTATATATAGTATATAAGGTTTTCTTGAAACCAGTTCACTAAAGATTAATAGATAACATATGTATGAGAATTGTTTCAAAATAGATTTCATGTTGAGAAATATTCTAATAAATAATGACCATAGCAGACTGCTCATTTGAATTGGATTAGAATAATTTTTAACAATAATTAAAGTTAAATGCCTTTTACTGTTAAAAGTACAATCTTCTTCTAGTATCTTCCTTAAATGTACTTTCTCTTGGCCATGCTGCCAAACTTTTACATTGAATTAGTATCTATAGGGCACTGTTCTGTTTTGGAATCTCTTTGTATTGACTGAATGGTTTCTCCAAAGGAGAAGAAGTATTCTTCAGTGATTTTGGGACTCTAGCCATCTCGTCCATCTTTTAGGATGTTGTATTAAACTCCTTTCTTTCTCTGTTGGATGGGAGGGTAGGAGTATTAAAAAAACAAACAAACAAATTTCTCTGGTAGTGAATGAATTAAAATATATGATTCTTTCAGGTATTGGTCAATAGTTCTCTAGTAGCATTTGTTAATAGCAGCGGCCTTATAATCTGGCTGCAGCTAGAAATAGTTGATTGTTTATTCTCTTATATCCATTTCAAACTACATACTGTGATATGTTATTAGTCCTTTAATTTCTTTATTTGAAAATCTATTGCTTTGGAATGTAATATTTCTTTCTTTTTTTTTTTTTTTGAGACAGAGTTTCATTATTGTAGCCCTCGGTAGATTACCATGGTGTCATAGCTCACAGCAACCTCAAACTCTTGGGCTTAAGCTGATAGATGCCTCAGCCTCCCAAGTAGCTGGGACTACAGGTGCCCACCACAACACCCGGCTGTTTTGTTGTTATTGTTGTTGTAGTTGTCATTGTTGTTTGGCAGGACCCAGGCTGGGTTCGAACCCACCAACCCCTGTTATATGTGGCTGGCGCCCTAACCGCTGAGCTACAAGCACCAAGCTGGAATGTAATATTTCGTAATCTTCCTTTAAGAATGTACTTTAAAAATTTTCTTGTTCATCGTTTATTTATAAAATTTTATTTTTATAAATGGAAAACTTGACAGTAAGTTATAGGAGAATGTTTTATTTTAAAACAAATACCACGTGTTTGAATATATAACGTAAAAATAGTGAAATAATTTTAAGAAATTACAACAGGATATGTGTCTTTTCTAATTTTTGCAAAGAAAATTATAGTCGTTGATTAATTGACTCATTTATTCATTGATGCATATACTCATTCCTTTAGTAATCTATTGAAAACCTATACACTGGATATATATATCAGTGAACAAAGGAAATGCTTAGTCTAATCATTACCTACTGTAACTTTTCTCCTCTATTATTAATTTAGAAATTCTATCAGTGATGAAGTTAGAATAAAAACTTAAGAGTGTTAAAAACTCTGCAAGTATACATAATTAGTAATTACTTTTTAAGCTCTGTATTAGTTTGCTGGGGCTACCATAACAAAATATCACAGACTGGCTTAAACAACAGAAGTTTAATGGCAATTTCTCAGTTCTCTCACTGTTCTGGAAGCTGAAAGTCTCAGATCAAGGTCACAGGGTATCCTCTGAGGTCTTTTTGCTTAGCTTGCAGATGGCTACCTTACTACCTCCTTACATGGTCTTTCCTCTTTGCATGGATGCTCCTGATGAGTCTCTCAGTGTGTTTTTTCTCTTATAAGGAAACCAGACAGATAATGGCCACATTTTAACTCAACCACTTTTTTTTAAAGGCCCTCCAAATACAGTCATATTCTGAGGTCCTGCGAGTTAGCATTTCAATGCCTGACTTTTGGAGGTACATAGTTCAGCCCAAGACAAGGTCCTTATTAATAAAGGAAGAAAGAGCCAGAGTATCTAACTTCCACAAGCTTGTGAAGGAAATTTTGAATCTAAACTTTTATGATGTTATTAAATTTTCGTAAAACATTTTATTATAAAGTTCACTAATCATTGATAAACTTGGTTTGAACAAATCCTGTCATCAGTGGAGATTGCCAAATGAATAGTAGTGAGGGTGCTGTGATTTAAGAATATTCAATTTAATCAATTTAAATTTCAGATTAAGAAAGCCATGTAGTCTCCTTTACTCATCCTAAACCCATTTGGCCACCCCATACCCATTTGCTACTACCAAAGAAAAAGAAATATTTGGTAATGTTTGGGAATGGAAGATATAGGGGAAAAGACAGCAAATGTTTTTATGATCTGAGTTTTAATTTAAAAACAATGTTGTCTGTGTGTGTGTGTGTGTGTGTAAGAGTGATAGCTACCTGTGTTTAAAATAATGTATACCTAAGGTACATTGTGTTAAGTGGGCTTTCATGGGTTGGCTTTAGGAACCTAGTTATAGTTTATGTTATTATTTCAAAGTTTGTTCCAAGCAATCAGAAAGCACTATTTTTTTTTGAGGGGGGGAATACAGAGTCTAACTTTGTTGCCCTGGGTAGAGTGCTGTGGCTTTATTGCTCCTAGCCACCTCAAATTCTTGGACTCAAGCTATCCTCTTGCCTCAGCCTCCCAAGTAGCTGGGACTACAGATGCCCTCCACAATGCCTGGCTATTTTTTTTTTTTTTTTTTTTTAGAGACGAGATCTTGCTGTTGCTCAGGCTGGTCTCAAACTCGTGAGCTCAAGCAATCCACCTGCCTCCGTCTACTAGAGTGCTAGGATTACAGGTGTGAGCCACCATGCCCGGCCAAAAAAGCACTAATTTTTTGAATACAATCTGTTCAATCAGTTGGGAACTATCTCTATAAATACATATAAGATAGCAGCAGAATTTACAGTTGCTGCTTGCTTATTAGTATTGAAGAAGTAGAGAACAATAACTTTTGTTTGATAGAATGTTTTAAGAAATGAAGCAAATTGGCAGTGCTTTTCTAGATTTAAGGTCTAGGAGTGGGTTTAACAGTACACCTTTGTTTTTTAAGAAAATATGAATGTGTTTTAAGTTAGCTTAGGCATTTGCCGAACTACATATAAAAGAAATCTTCCGTTTACATTCATAGCCATTAAGAGGTTTAATATACAAACCACTGGAAATACCTGGCAGAAATTTTGTTTTAAGGCATTTTCAATTGGTTTTAGAGAAAAAAGAAATATAATTTGACATATTTAATGAATTTGAAATATAAATTGTGGTTGTTATTAATTTTATTAAGTTCTCTTCATTGTTCTTATTTGTGTTAGATATCTGCTATGCAGCACTATACTGCCATGATTAATTCTCATAGCTCATAATCATTTTAACCTTCCATGATTGTTATTCATTAACCTTTGACATTTTTTATTTTTTATTGCTCTTCTTTTTATTTTTAAATATTTGAAGTCATTTTATAAATAATCTACAGAAGAATAAAGGCATAATGAAAAACTTGTCAGTAGAAATTTTGATTAGACTCTCAACATATCATGCTCAATTTTTTATTAGGTTTACTGGGATATATTTGCAAAAGGTAAGCAGCACATATTAAGAGTACAATTTCATAAGTTTTGTCATATATGTATACCTGTGAAAGCATCACTCTGAAAAGTTTCCTCAAGCTTTTTTTCTATCTCTCCCTCTCTCTTATCCTTCCCCATCCTCTTCTTTCCTAAACTACTGCTGGTTTGATTTCTGTCACTATAGATTAATTTGTCTTTTCTAGAGTTACATAAATGAAATCATAAAATGTGTTCTATTTTTAAATCTGGTCTCTTTCAGATTATTTTGAGATTCATTTATGTCATTGCCTGTGTCAGTAGTTCATTCCTTTTAATTGCTGAGTAGTATTCCCTTGTGTTCGTGGACATATTTATACCCAAAATGTGCAGGGTCCTTTGAATGTAAGCACTTGTTAACTATCCTATGAACATGGAATATACATCTATTTGGTACATACTGATTCCAGATATTAAGTTCTTTTTTTTCACTTGACATGAAACATACTTTTACAGACTTTGATGGTTCATGGTTTTGAAGAAGTGGACATTCATTGTTTTTTATTTATCAGCACCAATTAGAATCAGTGAATTTTTTCTTTCCTTTTTTTTTTTTTAGAGAAAGAGTTTCACTTTGTCGCCCTTGGTAGAGTGCTGTAGTGTCACAGCTTACAGCAACCTCTAGCTCTTGGGCTTTGGCTTCTCTTACTTTAGCCTCTCAAGTAGCTGGGACTACAGGCGCCTGGCACAATGCCCAGCTATTTTTTTGTTGCAGTTTGGCCAGGGCCGGGTTCAAACCTGCCACCCTCAGTGTATGGGACCAGTGCCCTTACTCACTGAGCCACAGATGCCACCCAGTGAATTTTTTCATCGTCTGTTTTCCTTCTATTCAACTTTGCATAAATATCTACCTTTAACAGTTGTTAATTTACAAGTTATGGTGCATAAATATAAAAACATGGGAGAGGATGCGTGGGTACACTTAGGTTATAGGGATGGGTCCAAGTTCTTGTTACAAATATTACATGATAAAGTTAATGACTAAGTGGATGAAAATACTTGAATTGGAATTAGAGTATTGTCATCTGAAGACCTCTAGTCTCAGATTTTACTTTTACAATCAAATCCACCATGATCATTAATTTACATGTTGCTTTATTTTCATTCGTCTTTTGATCTAGTAGTTACAAAATGTCTTTCTCTGTCAGTTTTCTTCTCTTTGCCATTAATGATGGTGTATTGAAAGATTTAACATAACATAAACTGCTATCTTCGTTTTGAAAAAGCCTGCTTGCAAGGTTAGCCCTTAGGCTCTCTCTCAGGACTTAGATTTCAAGAGGATTGCCCCCACTATCTGAGAAAAGTAGTTGTTTGCACAGGCAGTATTGTTTATACTGAGCACCTCCTTTTACTGAGTCTGGAATTTTGGCATGTGCTGGGTGAAGGCTGCCTGTGAGACCAGCCCACAATGAAAACCCTGGGCTCTGAGTCTCTAACAATATCTAGTGGTCGGCAGCGTTTCACATGTGCTGATGGAAGAATTAAGGATATCTTGTCCTCTGGGAGAGGACTCTGGAAGCTTCTTCCTAGTTTCCCCCAGACTTCATCCCACATGTTTTTTCCCTTTGTTGATTTTTGCTCTATAGTATTTTTATCATGATAAATCATACTTCTGTGAATATGACACAGTGATCTAAGTCCTAGCAAATCATTGAACCTGGGCAGATATCTCAACACAGGCAGAAAGTTGAAAATTCTGAATTATTAACTGTTTTCAGTGAAAGCTTAAAAAAACAAACAAAAAAAACTACCCAGGTGGAATATCAGAGATAATGGGATAGTGACAATTTATTTCCAATTTATTTTATTTAGAGTGAGTTTTATTCATAAGTAAAAACAGTAAATTTTCTTTTTGTTATATGGAAGACCTTAAGAAAGGACACCAATCATGGAAAAGCAGTCCTTACAGCAGATACTTGGAATTTCTTTTAAACCCACTCTTATACCTCACTCTCCCCACTCACACTGCACATACAAATTAGATTTAGTTCGATGAATCCTGATAGTCTACCAAAGATTTGATAAAATATGACTTCTTAGTCATTTGCATTGTATTTAAAATTTGCTTTTATTAAATATTGAGTAA
Organism: Perodicticus potto; assembly: GCA_963574655.1. Classification (NCBI taxonomy): domain Eukaryota; kingdom Metazoa; phylum Chordata; class Mammalia; order Primates; family Lorisidae; genus Perodicticus; species Perodicticus potto. Next base: position 15,536 of record CAUYRH010122586.1, on the reverse strand, counting down.
ATAACAGTGAATCCATAAAATATATATAGGTCCAAAGAAGTGCTATATAACATTAAAAATAGTAAAAGTATACTATTTCCTTAGAAATCGCATTTTCTCCCCTCCAGATTCTATCTCATTTCTTCTTGAGTTAGTAATCATAATTCCAAATTTTATGTTTGGTATTCCTTGTTTTAAAAAAGTAATTTCTAAACAGAAAATAAATTGTTTGGTACACAAGTATGTGTGTGGGTATGTTGTTTCTTCTTTTGAAGTAGGGTCTTACTCTGTCTCCAGGCTAGACTATGGGGATGTCAGCATGGCTTATTGCAAAGAAAAGATTGATTAATTGTTTGTGTAGGCGGTATTGTTTATGCTGAACACCTCTTTCAGGCTCTAGTAATCCTACTACTTCAGCCTCCCAAAGTGCTAGGGTTATAGGCATAAGCCATCACTCCTGGCCTTGGTTTCATACACAGTAGATCCTCTGTAAGTTAACCACTCAAGGGACTGTAACAAACTGGTCAATATAAGGAACTAGGCCTACTGTACTGATAACGTACATGTACTTTCTTTTACAGCTTCTATTAAATATCGGACAAAATCATACATAATCAAAACAGTAAAATCATATATACAGTATTATACAGTATCAATACGTTTATTCTTTTCTCATGGTTTAATCATTGTTTCTGAAAAAGAGTTAATCTTGGTCTGTTTTCTTATTCTTATTACAAATGTAAGTGGAGAAAACAATGTCAATGCTAGCTACACCACTCAGCATACCTAAGCATTTTTCAACAACAGATGACTTCAACTGCATCATCAGATGCTTGGCATCCTCTTCTTTTGGAGTCTGTGCAATTTCTGTGTCACACTTCTTTCAGTTCATCAGTTCTTCATACGCTTTTACACTGTTGTGTGTGTACTTCAGCCAGTAACACTTGGGAAATTGCTTCTGCATCATGTTCCTTACAGGCTTCCACTTCATCATCTGTTGCAACAAAAACTTTAAAAATCTACTTTCTACTTCTTTGAATTTGGGAGATAGACTGTCTGATGGGGCCAAAACAGTACGTTCTTGGGATGCAACAAATCCAGCTTTCTTAAAACACTCGTGTGTTGTCTCTGGCTAAACTTTGTTCTAAGCAGGACTAATCCAGAGTGTCAACTGATGCAACAGATAGAGTTGCTTCCATAGGTGGGCCATAGGTTTGCGTTTTAGTAATGACCCACTGCAGGAGCTGGGCTTGGTAGTGCATTTTATTTGTTTGTTTGTTTATTTATTGCCATTTTTAAAAATTTCAGAATGTTAGGGGGTACACATGTTTTATTTACATACTTTGTTTTTGTATAGATTAAATCAAAGTTATACACCCAAGTGTGTCCTTTACCAGACAGTGTGCACCATACCCAATATTGGTAGTTCATTTTAAATGTTTTGATGAAAGAAGGGGTCAAAAGGTTGAATTTTTGAGGATGTGTTTGGAACCAGAAATTTCTGTGTCATGTTTGTGAGGTGATTCACTTGCAGGTGGTCAAGACAGTTGTGTACTGTCAGTAGAATAGACCATTTCTTCTTAATTTCTCAGTTGATACCACTTACCCACTTCCCAGATAGGGCACTTCTCATCCATGTGCCTTTGATCTCCAAGTGATGGGGAATGTCTGAGCTTCAGATTTCTTGAATGTTCATGGCTTTGCTGATTTACCAGTCACGAAGGGCTTTAGTTTCTCTGTGGTTGAGCTAGCACAAAGCAGAACTATGAAATATTCTTTGGAAAGTTTTCTTCTCTTATATTTATCATCCTTCATGATGAGGCTCCTTCAGGTATCACCTTGAAAAAGAGTCCACACTTGTCAGCATGAAAGATGTCACCTTTGAAGCCTCTGGCAAAGTCTGGGAACTTTTTTTTTTGCAGTTTTTGGCCGGGCTAGGTTTAAACCCATCACCTCCAGCATATGGGGCCGGCCTCTGGGAACTTTCTGATGAACAACTTCTATAACTTTTTTGCCACTTCATTGGATTCACCACACAAGACTTTCTGGGAGATTTCGTGTTAAATTTCTCAAGCCAACCACTTGATGCTTGGAAACCTGCCACCTGAATTCCTGTGTGAATTTTTTAGCAGCTTCTTGGATCATCAGCCTGGAGATTCGTATGTTAACTGCCCTCATTTGTTTGTACCAGCTAAAATGGCTTCATTGACTTTATTGAGGGAAGTTTTCCTTCTTTTCTGTTATAGGTCTCCACTTTCCTTTTCCTTCTTCCACCCTATCTCTCCAAGTACTAATGTTTGTTTTTGTATGTTGTTGCTAACATGTCTTAGTAATACCAAAATGCTCCACTGTCTTTCTTTGGCTGCTGCTTTCCAGAAAATGTAGATTAGTCTTTTCCTTCAATGTCAGCTCTTTTGAGTTCTTTCCTTTGGGCCATCATGTCTCAATTAACTGTACAATTTTTCAGTAATTTTAAGATGTACCTACAATTTAGACCAGTCCTTCATGTCAAAAACATTTTCCACAGCACATGATAAACAATAGAACTTTAGGCCTAATGCAACATGTGATAATAATAAAACATGAAAAAAGACTTTATACCAAAGAAAAAATAATACAACTAAAGAGCAAATCCCACACCTTCTACCGGTTGGTGTACAGTGGACTCAGTTGGTCATGTTATAGAGGGTAAATTAATATTGTGTGTCACAGTCCAAGTGGTCAAGATACAACTTATAGAAGTGCCTGTCCAGTCTATGAAAACTTAAGGAGGTGGTCAGTGTAGGAAGGTGATCAACTATGGAAGGTCTACGGTATTTTTGAACCACTGGGTAATTTTGATTATAGTTGTTAGAGATTCTGTGGCTTGTGACTTTTTTGTATAACACTTTACAGTATCTCTTGATGAATAAAATCAGTTATTTTAACATCAAATTACTAGTCTTTTTAGGTTTACACATTTCACATCTTGTTTTGAATACACTTCTATAGCCAGAAGCCACAATCTCCCATATAATACTGTCTTTTAAAATTTTTATAGTTTTGACTTTTACATTCAAGTCTTTAATCTACCAGAAATTAATTTTTGTTTTAGTGCGATATTAGAGTCACATTTTATTTTTTCTAATGAATACTCAGTTGTCCTTGTCTCATTTACTAACAAATTCTTTTCGTTCTCCTCATGATATATACTCTGTTAAATTCAGTTTCTGAACTCTTTTATTTTGTTCCACTCATCAGTTTGTCTAACCCTGGGCCAAAACACAATGTGTTTATTACTAAAACCAGTTCAGATTTTTTATTTATATATTTTCTACACAAATGGTAATATCATTTGTGAATAATGACAATTTTGCTTCTATCATAAAAATAAAATTTCTATGTCATCATATATGTTTTTAATTTTGATAGGTGTTTTAAATTGCTGTCAAGAAAAGCTGCTCTCTTTTATATTTCTTCCTGTATTAGAGTTTCTGTTTTTCCACATCTTTATTAATACTAGGTCTTGTCAGATGTTTATGCTTTTTTTGTTCTGCCCAGATAAAAATGCTATATAATTGTTCTAATGGGCATTTTCTTCATGAGTAGGAAAATGAAGACCAGAGTATCTTTTTGTTGTGTATTAGCTGTTTGTAATTCTTTTTAAAATGAACTGCTAGTTCATATCTCTTGATTATTTTTCTTTTTCCTTTTTTAAAAATCGGTTTGTAAGACTTTATCATACAATTAAAAAGCTGGTTCTTTTGTAATATAATGAAGCTCCGCCTTCTCACATCCCCTCCCCTAAACATTGAAGTTTTCTTTTTGTTGGTGATACAGAAGTTTTTAACTTTGCGCGAATTTATTGGTCTTGTTTCTGGTTATTGTTTCTTATATAGGTATAAGTTTACATACGTTCTGTGATCTGACATGCACATTATTTGGTTTTAGTTTGTGATGTCATAAGAATCTTGACTTATTTTTCCAGATGGTTATTTACCAAATACTATTCATTCAATAATCTTATTGTTCCCCTACTTATTTAAGATATTATTATCATAATAATTAAATTTGCATATTTTTTTGGCTGATAGTTAGACTGTGTATTCTGCTAAAATGATTTATTTGTCCTCCTATCAAGCTTTTGGTTATTTAAGCCTTCTAGTGCTTCTCTATATCTGATAGAACCAGTTTCTGCTTATGACTTTTTAATTCAAAATTTTCTTAGCTTCTTATATTCTTGTTTCTTCAGATGATGATTACTAATACTCTGCCAGATACTTTTACCCACCCAAATAAAACTGTGTTGATATTTTGATTGCAAAAACATTTTTACGGATTATTTTCTTAGGAAATGCAAACTATTAAAATATTGGGCCTTTATCTAAGAACAAACTGTATTTATTTATTGTTCCTTTATTTCCTTCAGTAAAATTTCAAAGTTTTCTTTATAGAGATGGAGTCTTTTAAGTTCAATTCAGGTTCTCATTTTTATTATTGTTGCTGTGGGAATGGGATCTTTTCTGATAGATTTGCAGGTATTTATTATTTAATCGTTTTCTTTGAAGTAAAATTTACATTCAGGAAGCTGTATCTATTGTAAAGTATACAATTTGATTAGTTTTGACAACTATAAACTCTTGAGAAACCACTGTCACACTCAAGATACATATTTCCTTCCCTGCAAAAAGAGTCTTTGTCCTCACTTGCATTTCATTCAATCCTTCACTCCCCACCATGTATCATTGATGTGCCTTTATCAATATAAATTACTGTACATTTTCAAAAATTTTATATTATTAGATTCATACAGTCTAATTTTTGTATGGTTTCATTACTTGAAATGCTTTTGAGATTCACTGAAGTTGTTGGTTATGTCACCAGTTTGTTGCTTTTTATTGTAGAGGTGTATTCCAGAGTGTGGATATATTATGTTTTGTTTATTCATATCTGTTGATGGGCATTTAGATTGTTAACAGTTTTTGGCTTTTGTAAATAAAGGTGTTATGAATCTTCATGTGCAAGTTTTTGTGTGGATATGTGTTTTTATTTCTTGTTGATAAATATCTAGTAGCTGTTTTAATATCCTAGGTTATAGAGTGGTGGTTTTCATATTCTTGTGGTGTATAAGCATCTCAGTTGCTCCATAGTCTCACCAATGCTTGTTTTTACCCCACCCCCAAAGCCATGTTAGTACATATATAGTGATTTAGTGGGTATCCCATTTTCGTCTTATTTCGTATTTTCTTGATGACCTGTGCTGTTGAGCATCAATCATGTTTGTCATTAGTGTATCTTCTTTTGTAAAGTGGTATGTGTTGAATTATATCTCCTCCTCCCCAAAAGGTTATATTGGAGTCCTAACCACTAATATTTCAGAATATGATATCAGGTAATACAAGTTTTAAGTCTTTTTACTGTTCTTTTTAAAATGTGACTAGTTTCTTCTAGGTCATTTGCCTTTCAACATTTTAGAAGCACTTTATTAGTTTCCACAAAGGGTGTGGTAGAATTATTGTTGGGATTGCATTGAACATACAAATTATTTAAAGAAAATGGACTTCTTGATACTATGAGTCTTTTAATCCACAGACATATAATTTGGCAGTTTCTTTAGGTCTTAGTTTCTTTTAGCAGTGTCCTGTAATTTGTGTTGAAGACATCTAGCATTTAGTTCAGTTTATTCCTAAGTATTTTATCTTTTTTCATTGTTGGAATTTGTTTTCACTTCCAATTATTCACCATTGGTATAAAACACACAATTTGATTAACATTGTATCCTACAACCTTACTATATTAAACTGTAGTTTTAATAGTCTTGTAAATTCCTTGGGATTTTCAATGTACACAATCATGTCATTTACAAATAGTGACAGTTTGACTTCATCCTTACTGACTTTTATATATATTTTTTCTTTTATTTGACTCTAGTCTCCAGCATAAGCGTGTGAGGCGAATGAGCATCTTTTGTCTTGTCTCCCCATCTTAATGTTGAACATTTTATCATGAGATATGTTATCTGTTGGGTTTTCATGAATACCTTTTATCAGATTGAGATTGTTCCTCTGGATTTTTAATTTGCTGGGAATTTTATTACAAATTGGTAATAAATTGGATCACATATGTGTCTACTGAAATCTTCATATGACTCTTTATTTTGTTAATACAGAGAATTTCTGATGTTAAACTAACCTTTTCTTTCTGTGGTAAGCCTCATTTCATGAAAGTGGCTTTCATCCTGTGGATCATCCTTTTCATATTCAGGTTGCTCCATTTTAAAAAGGATTCTTGTATTTGTGTTCATGATGGTTATTCATCTATCATTCTTCTTTTGTAATGTGTGTCAGGTTTTGGTATTAAGGTTATGATGCTCTCATAATTGGAAATGTTCTAATTTCTGAAAGAATTTGTATAAGATTGATATTATTTCCTTTTTCAGTGTTTGGTAGAAATCACCTTTGGTCCTAGACTTTTCTCAATGGGAAGAATTTTGATAGCAAATTAAGTTCTTTAATATAAATATCAAGATATTTCTTGATAATGTAAAGAAATATATTTAAAGATATTTACATATAAATAAATCAACCAGTAGGGCTACTTAGCTTTATTGTTTCATATCGTGTCAGAATATTGTGTGTGGTTGAATTTATTGGCCTAAAGCTTTTTTTTTTTTTTTTTTTGTAGAGACAGAGTCTCACTTTATCACCCTCGGTAGAGTGCTGTGGTGTCACACAGCTTACAGCAACCTCCAACTCCTGGTTTTAGGCGATTCTCTTGCCTTAGCCTCCCGAGTAGCTGGGACTACAGGCGCCCACCACCACGCCTGTCTCTTTTTATGTTTTGCAATTCAGCCGAGGCCAGGTTTGAACCCACCACCTTCGTATATGGGGCCGGTGCCCTACTCGTTGAGCCACAGGCGCCGCCCGCCTAAAGCTTTTTGTAATTATTTTTGTATTATCTTTTTAAGGTCTATAGATTTTTTAGTGATAACCTTTCTTGCATTCCTTGATATTGATGCTTATATTCTCTTTTAACTGTAAGTCTAGAGTAGGGAGGGATTTATCTATTTTTATTATTAATACTCCCAGTTTTTGTCTGTTTTCTATTTCATTGGTTTCTGCTTTTTATTATGTCCTTTCTTCTCTTCAGGTGCATTTAGTCTTGACTAACTTATTTTTGGTAGCTTTTGACTTGAAGTATATCCTTAGGTCACTTATTTTAAGCTTTCATTTCTATAATAACCAATTCAAGTTATTAATTTTCATTTAGGTACTTACGAGTTTTGAAACAATTCACAAGATCACTCTCACCTCTGATGCCAGTTGCGAGTTTGGGGATCCTAAAGACCACCCTCAGTTTCAGTAATTCACTAGAAGGACTCACAGAACTCACTAAAAGCTATTATACCCACATACAGATTATTACAGTGAGGGGCTACGAATTAAACTCGGTCAAAGGAGAGATACATGAGGCAGAGTCCAGGAAATTTCCTGTTGCCCTCTCTCTGACGAGTCATGAACAATGTAAGCAGTTTTGACAATACATACTAAGTTTTCCAACCAGGGAAATTCATCCAAGCCGTGGTGTCCAGAGTTTTGATTGGGGCTTACCCATACCTACATGATGGCTGCTCATAGGGCTGATTTGTCTTTAGCCCCTCCAAAAAAGTCAAGCTGATACTGTGACCTAAATCCCCTAACTATAAATGAGATTGTCAGAGTATATGGCATGGCCCAAAGTATCCAGGCAGATAAAGATAATTATATCAGGCAGGACATTTCAAGAGTTTAGTGATTACTGCTAAGGAGTCAAGGACAAAAGGTTAAATTTCTTTGCTACACAGTACTGCTATAACTTCATTATTATTCTGAGGCCTAATTTCCTTTTGGAGTTATTCTCTTTGACCCTGAGTTTTCTAGAAGTATATTGTTTAATGTTCAATATTAGGGGTTTTACTAGATACTTCAAAGTTAATTCCATTGTGGGCTTGGCGTCCGTTGCACAGTGGTTACAGTGCCAGCCACATACACTGAGGCTGGTGGGTTCAAACCTGGCCTAGGCCAGCTAAACAGCAATGGCAACTGCAATAAAAAATAGCCAGGCATTGTGATGGGCGCCTATAGTCCCAGCTAATTGAGAGGCTGAGGCAAGAGAAATGCTTAAGCCTAGGAGTTTGAGGTTGCTGTGAGCTGTGACTCCACAGCACTCTACTGAGCGTGACATAGTGAGATTCTTAAAAAAAAAAGTTAATTCCATTGTGGTCAGAGAATGTACATACTCTTTATGATTTCATTTCTCTTAGATTTGTCATTTTTGTTTTGTGGCCTAGCATATGGACTGTATAGAACCTCCATTAAGTTGGCCATCCAAACGACTGTAACAAACCAGTCAGCATATAGAGGTGGTTAATGTAAGGAACTTGCAGTGAGTATGTATGGTGTGTGTCCAGTCTATTAAAATAAGGTCATCTTAAGGAGGTGGTCAAGCTATGGAGGTTCTCCTATATTGGTAAATGTACCATGTACACTGAAAATAATGTATTTTCCTAAGTTAAGTATAGTATACCATAAATATCAGTTAGGTCAAAATGGTTGATAGTTCAGATTGTTGGTCTTTATTAATATTTTTATAGTTCTATCAATTGCTGATCAGGGAGTTTAAATCTCTTACTAAGATTATGGAATTATCTATTTCTCCCTTCAATTTTCTTTGGTTTTGCTTGTGTATTTTAAGGCTCTGTTATTAGGTACTCACATTTATGGTTATTATAGCATTTTAAAATTTTTCCTTAGACAAATTCTCCCTGGGAGTCTGCTTTATCAGATATTAATATAGCCACTTAAGCTTTTTTACACTTAAAATTTATAGGTGATATCTTTTTTCACTAATATGTTTTCAGTTACTATCTTTACATATAAAGCACATATCTTCCTTTTTTTATTCATTCTGTTCATTTCTGTCTTTTAATTATAGTGTTTAAATCTATCTACATTTAATCAACATGATTAAGGTTTGCTTTTTTTAAGTGATTTGTTTTCTCTTTGTTCCCTCTCCAGTTCCATTATTCTCTCTTTTTTTTCTTTAGGATTATTTGAGTGTTTTTTTAGTATTCTATTTTAACTATTGACTTCTTAGGTATATGTCTCTATACATTTTTGTCTTAGTTGCTATAAGGACTGAAATATATATCTTTAACTTTTCATAGTCTCATAATATTGTACCACATCACATAAAATACAGAAATTTTGCAGTTGTAAAGGTCTGTTTACCAACTCTGCCATCCTCTTGTCTCTGTTGTCTTTTATGCGTTAGTTCTCATATGTATTAAATCTGTATGTATTGAATCTTTACATATACATATTACAAACTCCACAAGAGTGTTGTGACTTTTTTCTCTTTGCTTTAAATAATCATGTATATTTTTTAAAGGATTTTACCTAATTTGCTTGTCAGATTCAACTAGGGATAGCAAATTTAATAAACACCAAAAGTTTCAAAGCAGCTCTGAAGCCAGAACTGGCTGACAGATTCAGTTGCTTAAAAAGGTGACTCTAGTTTCTGCCTGGGCAGTGGTCTTGGTGGTTCAGAATTGTAGTAACTCCTAATTGTAGAATGAGCAACTCCTGGTATTCTGTTGGTGCTATAGCAATGTTCAGTGGTGAAAGCCTATTTCAGTGATTCAGAGAATCAGACACGAATAGGAAATGAAGTAAGATTCATGCTTCAATTCTCAGCATCGTTCAGTGTTAGTCCAAATCACATGTATTTTAATTTATCATTTAAATGTGGGAACTTGATGCTTACTAATTATTAAATAAATCAGTTAACATACTAAATGATGGGCTCAGTGCCCGTAGCTCAGTGAGTAGCGAGCCAGCCATATATACCAAAGGTGGCAGGTTCGAGCCTAGCCCGGGCCTGCTAAACAATGACATCTGCAACCAAAAAATAGCCAGGTTTTTGGCGGGTGCGTATAGTCCCAGCTACTCGGGAGGCTGAGGCAAGAGAATCACTTAAGCCCAAGAGTTGGAGGTTGCTGTGAGCTGTGATGCCATAGCACTCTACGTAGGGCGACATTGTGGAGACTGTCTCAAAAAAAAAAAAAAAAAGACTTCTATTTCATTTTCACTGGATTTGCTTACATTTTTATATATAACAATATCTCCTGAATATAGTGATCATTTTATCAACTCATTAAAAGTTTAAGAGTTTTTTCCCAGAATCCAAAAGGCATATAAAGATGAAACATTTTACCCTTTCCTCCAGGTACACATCTTTTCTCATCAAGCAACTAAAGTCATCTGTTTTATGTGCATCTTAGTTTCTCCATATAAGGGCAAATATGTGTGTTTTCTTTCATCACTGTTAAACACACATGTGAGCACTTGTGTGAACTTGGGTTTAGTCACTTAACATTATATTCTGGAGCTCTTCTTATTTATAGACCTAAAGACCTTTCTCATCTTCTTATGGCTTATGATCTTATTTGGATAGGGATGATTTATTTGACAAGTTCATTGTTGATGGATGTTTTTAATTAGTGATTTTACAAACAGTGCTACAGTGAATAACTGCCTACACATACATCAATTGTACACATGCGATTATTTCTATAGGACAATGTCTCAAAGTGAAATTATTGGATCAGAGGATATGTGTATTTTATAATTTTGATAGAGGTTGTGAAATTGCTTTTTATAGAGGTACTTAGGTGCACTGCACAGTTACATAATGATAATGCTTGTTTTTCCCATGTCCTCATCAGTATAGTGTTGTCAAACTTGGATATTTAACAGTCTAATAATGGCATCTCAGTGTAGCTTCATATTTATGCTTTGGGGATTACATCTTTTTGCATATTTAAGACTTATTTGAGTTTTGTTCTCTGCATTGTTTGCTTTTTACATTCTTATTGTATGCATTGGAGAGAGGGCCAGAGGGTTTTAAATCTTTTTCTTAGTGAGTTATAGTTTCTATACGTGTTTGTGAAATTAGTTCTTTGGATTAATGTTACAAATATTTTCCCCTAGTTTTTTGCTTTTTAACTTATGGTCAAATCAATTAGTCTTTTTTTTTTTTTTTTTAATGGCTTCTAAGTTTTCTGTTACATAATTGTAGTTATAAACAAATTTCTTTAGAAGAATCTTGTGATATTCTGGGTGTTTTTTGTTATAGCTACCCATTTTCCCCCCTGCTATTTGTTGACCGATACCTGTTAACCAATGATATTTGATATAACTTTTATCTAATAGTACTAAACTTCTTTTAATGTAGGGTCTCAATCCTCTTTGTTTCACTTATCTTTCTGTTCATGTACCAGTAACACCATTTTAAAATTCATTGAAAATAGTTCACACTCATTACTCCTCATTTATAGACTTTTCTCTTTTTCTTGCTGTTTTTTATATGAATTTTAGTTACTTTTTCTAATTCCTAATTAAACATTTGAATTGATTGCTAAATTCCTAATTAAACACTTGAGTTTCCTGTTGATCTTTTTGATGGGATAAGTTAAAGATAAGATCTCCCCCACTAAGTTTATCTATATATTCGCCCCACCCCCCATTCTTTCTGCCAAGAACATATTCTGTCTTCATTCCATTTGGTAAAGTTGGACATATGGATACTTCATTGGTATTAATTCTTGGGCATTTTTTGTGTTGCTATCGCAAATATGACCCTTTATTTCATTATGTCATTTCATTTGATTGTTACTAGTTTAAATCAGGGCCCAGCATACTTTTCTATAAACGACCAAATAATAAATATTCTAGGCTTTGTGGACCATTATCACCTCAGCTCCACCACTTTGTTGTAAAAGCAACTGGAGATCAACCCCAAAGCAGCCATAAACAAAACATAAATTATGATCATGAGTGTGGCAGTGTTCCAGTACAACTTGATTTACAAAACTAGGTAGCAGGCCATCTTTAACAGTAGTCCAGCATAGTTACATAGTTAAATAAAAGCAACTGATATTTATATATTCATATTTTCATGTATATTCATTATTTTCCTAAATAATTAACTGTAATCTCTTATTATTTATAGTAGTTTTTTTGCATTTCTCTTAGATTTTCTGGGTTTAACATTAGATCATCTGTAAATTGTGGTAATTTTGTTCTTTTACTTCTAATTTTTATATCTCTTAGTTTCTTTTTCTTGTGTGTCCTGAACAGTGTTAGTAGTAATCGTATTTTTATCTTATTTCTGACTTCATTATGAATGAATTAGTTTTTCCCCATTGATCATGATTAATGGTTGACATTTTGGTAAATAGAAAAATGTTATATATCAAGAAAGTAACTTTTCACTTACATTTTAGCCTAGGGGAACACATTTTGGATTTCCCAACTACAGAACTATAAAATAGAAATTTTGTTTTAAGCTACTAGGTTTGTGGTGACTTCTTAAAACAGCCACAGAAAAGTTTTGTTTCTGATGTAATGAGTATATATTTTTCACCACTAATTGTGATGTAAGTAGTTTGACTTACAGTGGGCAACTGCCCAACTATACTCTTTTACTGCAAAGGGTAGTAGTGGTGATAATGATTGGTTTTAATCAGTCATGGATGATTTTATTTGTTGACAATTTGGTATTTGTTAATTCTTTTTATTTTCTTTTTGACTTTTTAATGAGGCCAGTTATTAAGAGATTTATTAATACTTCTGACATTTTTGAACTATATTTTACTTGAGTTGTAATATTATTTTGATGTCCTGGTTTCTGTTTGCTAATGTTTTATTTTAGAATTTTGTATTTAAATTCATAAATATGATTGTTTTTTCTTTTTTGGTCCTTTCTGAGGAATTATCTTTTAATTTTTTAAGAATGTTCTTTTCTCTCTTGGTTATTGTTTCTGGGTTTTATCTCATCCAGTCATGGACAATTTTGGAAATTTATATATTTCTAGAAAATCTTAACACAATTTTACTTGTATTATCCCCCTCCCTTTACTCTAGGGTTTATTTGGGGGTGGGGAAGGTGAAAGTAGCAAGTCCCAATATTGGTAAAGCAAACCATTTCTCATGTGGATAGCTTTATTATATGAAGATTGAAAACATTTTCATCATGCTCAGGTAGTTTCATATGTGGAAATTTTATCTTGGCATAATATCATAATTCTTTCCTTAAAAAATTTGAATAGTAATTCTGTTCTCCTTAGACCTTAATCTTTCAGCAATTGCTGTCATTGATTCCAGGGATTTGTAATTAATTTTTATTCCAAGCAATTGAATACAGTCATCTCCTGGTATCCCAAGGGGATTTAGTGCAGAATCCTCCAAGATAACCAAAATCTGTGAATGCTCAAGCCTGGATTTAAAATGGTATAGTATTTGCTTATAACCTATGTACATCTTTTCACATACTTTAAATCATCTCTAGATTATTTATATTAATAATACCTAATACTATGTAAATATTATAGAAATAGGTTTTATACTATATTGGGGTTTTTGGTGTTATAATTGTTGTAGTATTTTTATTTTTTTCTAAATATTTTCAATCTGCTGTTGGTTAAATCTGCAGATGTGGAACTTGCAGATACAGAGGGCCAACTATAATTGAAAGAAATACTTACTTAGAGATATTTATCAATTCTTTCATAGGTTGTAATCAATTTTTTGCTAAATTGTTTCCCCCAGTTTATCTAGATTGGTTCCTGTTCATACTGGTTAGAAACTTTGTTTAATCACGGACAATAGTGTAATTTACCTAAAATCTTCATCCTAGCTCCTAGTTAGTGCATTCAATAATTTTATAAACAAACTAATGGAACAGGCAAAATTGTATTGCAGTTCCTATCACAAACCAGCAGGTATTTTGCAAAGAGCATAGTTAGCCTCATTGTAAAACAGTTTGTCAAGAGCTGGTCCTGAAACAGCTTTTGGTCATGGTCAGGAAAACTAAATCTAATATTTATTGTTGCATAATTCTTCTATTTCTCTTCCTGCAGCTTTATATCAGACTATTACTAAGAACAAAACAGTGCTTTGTATGTATTTTTGTATTATAGTTAGCGCATTTGCAGTTTGTAAGTAGATTAAAGATAGTGTAATGTGGAAATCACAGTGATTCACGCATAATTTTCCCCAAATCAAGGAGCCTAAGAGTGGGAATAGGATTATACATGTATCTTTAGCTCAAAAGTAGAAAAGCTCTTGGTTCTTGTCCTACACTGGAAGGGAAGAATTTTTTATACTCTATTTAAGAAAATTAAAGATAAGCACCTACACCAGGGCCTTTGGCCACAGAGAGATTCATTCCCAACCCATATGGCTCTTTGCTGGGTGATATTTTAATTATAGTATCACCAGTTTTGTGCACTTTTACTACTTGCTGTGGCTCTAGAGTGAATATAATTTAATGCTTTTTTCTTTTTCAAGAGAGGCTGTTTATTTCAGCCTTGAAAGTGTAACTTTTAATTGTTAAAGATCTAAAAAAGGAAAGTAATGATTTTTGAAAGGAAATGTAGTAAATTTCTGTGCTTTAAAATAAATATATTTCATTGATTTTGAAATTCTCTCTGATTTTAAAAGCCTCTATGAGATGATGGTATGAATTTTGTGCTTTGATAAAAAACATTTGGTAAAATATGTGAATACATGAATGTTTTAAAATTAAACCATCCTTGTATTTTGGAGACACATTTCACTTTTTACTGTTGGATTCAGTTAGCTGTTTTTCCTTCCAAAACAGTTTTTTAAATTCATACTCAAAGCAAAATTGATTTCTTGTTTTTTCAATTTCTGTAATCTGATTGTCTAATGCAGGGGTCCTCAAACTTTTTAAACGGGGCCAGTTCAGTGTCCCTCAGACTGTTGGCAGGCCGGACTATAGTTTAAAAAGAAAAAACTATGAACAAATTCCTATGCACATATCTTATTTTGAAGCAAAAAAATAAAACGGGAACAAATACGATATTTAAAATGAAGAACAAATAAAGTTAAATCAACAAACTTACCATTATTTCAATGGGAACTATGGGCCGGCCTGCTTTTGGCTAATGAGATGGTCAATGTCCGGTTCCATATTTGTCGCTGCTAGTCGTAACAAGTGATGCACGTGTGCATCAGTTAGTCTAGATTTGGTTGGAGATTTCAGATGTTTCATTCTGGAAAATGTCTGTTCACAGATGTAAGTGCTGCCAAAGATGGTTGCCATTTTGAGTGCATGGGCATTGAGATTAGGATATGTCTCAGAGGGGAGAGATGCATAGAAATTAGGAAGGCTGCTTGACTTGAATGAGTCTTTCAGAGAGTCACAATTCTGCAGTTCAGCCACTTCCACTTGGTAAATTGTACCCATATTTTCTTTTTTTTTTTTTTAATTTCAAGATACTTTATTCTTAAAATAGGTTACAACACTAAGCTTTTGGCCCATTCTGCCACTGTGCAAGCTACAAATGCTTGCCGAGCAGTGGAGGGGTGCTTTTTCATAGCATGTCTAAAAAGTGAATAAAAATCCATATAAAACAAATATTCAAATAGTTTCCATAGGAACACAGATAAGTGTGACCCCATCTCCTAATCTTACATATTGCTGCATCTGTGCCAACCCTACTCTTACAAAGA
>CAUYRH010122585.1:0-18417 GCA_963574655.1 Perodicticus potto | reverse complement strand
TATATACCCTGAGGCTAGAGGCCTAAAGGAGACGGGGAAAAGACTGGGAGAGAAAGGGAGAGAGCTTCTCTCTCCCCACTTGAGTTCTCTCCCTCTACCAGGAGCTTTAGTGTTTTCTGTATTCTTTTCTGTAAATAAATTGTCTTACCACTGGGGGGGTGGGGGTGAAATAATGTAATGAAGAATAATAAAATACATGTATTTAAAAATAAATAAATAAATAAAATTAAATTAAATCCTTAAAAAAAAAACAAGAAACAAAATCACTTTCAGTATCAGATTCTATTACATTTCTTTTTTGCTGTTTTGGTGTTCTAATAGCTAATTCATAATTGCCTTCTGATAAACTATCATTTTCCAGATCACTACAAAATATTTCAAAATCACTTGAACAGGCTCAGCACCTGTAAGCGGTTAAGACACCAGCCACATACACAAAGAGCTGGTGGGTTCAAATCCAGCCCGCACCAGCCAAACTGTCACCAACAATGACAACTACAACTAAAAAATAGCTGGGTGTTGTGGTGAGCACCTGTAGTCCCAGCTACTTGGGAGACTGAGGCAAAACAATCACTTAAGCGGGCGGCGCCTGTGGCTCATCAAGTAGGGCACTGGCCCCACATAACCAAGGTGGTGGGTTCAAACTCGCCGTCGGCTGAACTGTAACAAAAAAATAGCCAGGCGTTGTGGGGGGCGCCTGTAGTCCCAGCTACTTGGGAGGCTGAGGCAAGAGAATCACCTATGCCCAGAAGTTGGAGGTTGCTGTGAGCTGTGACTCCATAGCACTTTACACAGGGCAAGAGCTTCAGGCTCTGTCTCAAAAAAAAAAAAAAAAAAAAAAAAAAATCACTTGAACAATCAAATAAAGCATTTGCAAAAATTCATTGAAAAATTCTTCATCGTCACAAACCATTATGGTTGAAATGTTTGTAACACTAGAATTGTGATAAACACCTGAATATCTACAAAAATAATTTATAATAAAGTGAACACGACTAAACATGATCAAGAAAACTTTTATAATATCCTACATTACCCTATGTTTTAAAAATTGCAATAGCTAGTGCAAGTGCAAACAGAAGTTAACTTGTGACTAGTGAACAATGTGTTAAGTGTCCGCCTTTGTGTATTTACACATGCACAAACCTCCCTTTTTATCTGCAATGCAAATGCTACAAGACTACCAAGCTGTAAGTAAGAGTTTCCCCTGAGAGATGGTTGTGGGAAAAGAGAAATGGAGGACACAACTTTTTACTTCAAATTATTTTATACTGTTCTTTTTCTTTTTAAACAATCAGTATATCACTGTTGTAAGTTTAAAAAAGAATACAGTTACTTAAGTAGGAAAGTTACAGCAGCAATGCCAATCAGACAGATAATAGTCATTAAATATTTAATTACAACCTGTGATACAAGAAATTAAGAAATAAAAAACAATCAAGGAAAAGACTGACTTAACAGATTCTTTAAGAAAAGTCTCTGCAGGCAATTAATACTTATATTGAAATACAATAAAGCACCAACAAAAACATTGAGGGTAGGGAGAGTCAAATATGGGAAGAAGTAGTTTTAGTCAAAGGGAATAGCATAGTTTAAGTTACAAAACTAGAAAAGAACATTCTTTTTGAGAAATGGAAAGACAGCTGGTGTCGCTGAAGCTCTGCAAGTAAGAGAAAAAAAGGTGAGGGAGGTTAAATAATCCAGAGCTTTGTAGATGACAACGCAAAGTTTGGATTCTTTTTGAAATATGATGCACAGCCACTGAAGGTTGTTTAAAGCATAGGAATGCCACGTGATACCATTGTGCTATTTGTAGACTAGAATTGATAGGAGACAGGTAAAAGAACTGCAATAATCAAGAAGTGTTGTTAGGTAAGGGTAGGAGAAAGTGAGAAAAAGGGACAGTCTTAAGATATAATTTTTGAGATATGAACAGTGGAGCTTATTGACAGAACAGAAAATTGGGGAAAAGAGAGATTGGAAGATCAGAAATGACAGGTTGTATCAAATAAGTAAGTCACAATTTTAACCATCACAATTATCTTTTATATTAGACATTAGACTAGCAAAAGTATTTAATTAGAATGCTCTAAATTTTATATTGTTCACCTCACTAATCTGAATGTAGGAGTAAGATTGCTCAAGTTTTGAAACAATGAGATACTTTGTAAACACAATTTTAAAACACTGTAATACATTTATCTAAAAGTATAATTTTCCAAAAAGTAATGCAAAAATCATTCAGTGAGTACTTAGTAACCACTACATACTAATCACTGTATTAAGTGCTGAGAAAGAACTTGAAAAATAAACCACCTATTCTTCATGTCCTACAGCGTAATTATTTGCAAGAATCACTTTAAGAATTCTAGACAAACATCACGGAGTAGTTTTCCCTTTTGTTAACTCACACTCAACACAATCAATAACTCGTTTTACTACTTTTCAGTATGATCCTTTTGAAAATTATTTCATACATACCTTTTGAAGACTGTTCCAAAGACTGCTGTTGAATAACTTCTCCCAGGAATGGGCTGACAGAAACAGTTTTCTTTTTCTCCAAATCCTGTGTAATTTTGGTAACAGACACACTTCCTGGTACACAATTTTGATTAAACCGAGAAAGATTCTGAGAATTTTTCATCTTTGTAAACGTATACTTTGAAGATTTAACTTTACTGTTAAGGATGCTCTGAGCTTCATCTGTTATGGTCTTATGGGATAGTTGTGGAGTATTCAATGTCTTCATATACGCAGCAATTTCTATACCCGTATGATCTGAATTCACATTCAAACTTGAACTTCCAGTAAGAATTGATTTGAAAT
Organism: Perodicticus potto; assembly: GCA_963574655.1. Classification (NCBI taxonomy): domain Eukaryota; kingdom Metazoa; phylum Chordata; class Mammalia; order Primates; family Lorisidae; genus Perodicticus; species Perodicticus potto. The sequence goes on along the minus strand of CAUYRH010122585.1, from coordinate 15,591 downwards.
TATTCACTTGAGTTGGAACACCAGCGTTAGTCCTAGAAGCATTGATTTGACAATTTGCATTCTTAGAATATATAGTCAAGTTTGTTGTAGCACCTAAAAAACTTGGAGAATTTCCACATATTTCTCCTTTCTCCATCTTTACTGATTTATCCATTTGCGAGCTATTTGTTAAGGAAGATGTTTGCCTTGAAATGTTGCCCAGATTCAGATGCTTTGATTGTACCAAATGACTTCCTTGTTTAGATGTAGTAAACAAGTTTTTGGCTCCACGTATGGAATTATTATTGACCTCAAGTATGCTCTCTGATGTCCTGTTATCCCTTCTATTGTCTTCTTGCTGAGATAGTCTTTCAACGTCATCACATGCTTGGTACAACAAATCATCATCTACATCATCTGCTTCCCAGCTATCTTCTAGCTGATGACACGCTTTAATAATTTCATTGGCAAATGATGGATCATTCCAATCATCAAAGAACGAAATTGATTTTGACCCATTAGTCTGATCTGGGTTACTAACACTGGTTTCATTGCCTAGAGCTGCAGAGCCCAAAAAATCAGTATCAACAGGTGCTTGAATAGACTGACTAAAAATGGGCTTATTTTTTTGATCATTAGAATATCTTGTGTTCAAAGCAGACGTTTCAGAAGCTTTTACACAAGAAGTAAATTTAGTACAAATATCTTCCTTTACTTTTGTCAAATTAGATGTAGCTGCAGTATCTTGAATTTTGTCTTGAGTAACAATTTTATTGAAAGATTTCTCAAATTTCTTGTTATTTTCAGTGGATGATAATTTGTTTGATTTATCATTTGGATTTAGTGAAAACTGATATTCCCTGTTATGTGTCTTTGAAGGAAGACCTTGTAAAATCTCTGAATCTCTTAATCTGACATCTAGACTTGTATTTGTTCTTGACTTACTTTTATCATTTTTACCATTAAAGGTACAAATTTCCTTTTGACCAGTAACTTGGGCTGCTTTAAAAGGGAAGAGTTCAGGCACTTTGACATTTTGCGTAACAAAACATTCATTACCTAGTAAGTTTTCCCAATCATCCTCAAAATCACTGGTAGTAAATCCACCCGGGGACTTATTAGACATTTCAGGCTCCTTACTACAGGAAGTCACACATGATTGTATCATTACAGGAGTATTCAATTGAGAAGAAAGTGAACCTGGAGTTTCATTTAGCAGTTTTTCAGGGACCAGAGTTTCATTAATTACTCTGTCCTCTTTCAAAGCGTTTTTCTTTCCAAAGGTAGTACTGCAGGTGTTCAAAAAAGCTTCTTGGCTTAACCATCCACTACATTTCTGAGTTGAACCATCAAAAATAGCATTAAGGGCTGCTTCAACCTTTTGGTCAAATGGCTTCTCACTGCTACTTTGATCATTTATCTCAGGTATCTCAGTGTTTCCTTTGATTGGCTTCTTTATTATACCATTATCTACTTCAGTACCTACATTACATAATGACTGCATCTGTACATCATCTTTGTAATTATTTAAAGTCTCTGTTTCTGAAATCATCTGAATAAAATCGTAATTCCTCTTGTCTTGCTCTTGAATGACATCTAGCTCTTCCATATTTTTGTCAAATTGTTTAGCCAATTTCATAAGTTCTTCTTCTTGATTTTGTGTTTTTAACCTATTAACATTAAAAATTATAAGGAATGTTTTAAAAGACATTACAAATATTCAATTGTTATTTAACATATTTTGATATTAAAACTCAAAAATTTTAACAATTTTATTATAATTACTTTTACTCCATAAGTTTACAGATTAAGCCTAAGGAAATTTTTTTTTTTGTAGAGAGAGTCTCACTTTATCGCCCTCGGTAGAAGTGTTGTGGCGTGACACAGCTCACAGCAACCTCCAACTCCTGGGCTTAGGCAATTCTCTTGCCACAGCCTCCTGAGTAGCTGGGACTACAGGCGCCCGCCACAACGCCTGGCTATTTTTGTTTTGCAGTTCGGTTAATGCCGGGTTTGAACCCACCACCTTCGGGATATGGGGCTGGCGCCTTACTCGATGAGCCACAGGCGCTGCCCAAGGAAATTTTTTTTTGTTTTTTTGGTTTTTTTTTGCAGTTTTTGACTGAGCCGGGTTTGAACCCACCACCTCAGGTATATGGGGCCAGCGTCCTACTCCTTTGAACCACAGGTGCAACCCTGTTTGTTTTTGAGACAGAGTTTATGTTGCCCTTGGTAGAATGCTGTGGCATCACAGCTCAGAGCAACCTCCAACTCTTGGGCTTAAGCGATTCTCTTGCCTCAGCCTCCTAAGTAGCTAGGACTACAGACACCCGCCCACAACACCCAGCTATTTTTTTATTGCAGTTGTTACTGTTGCTTAGCTGGTCCAGGCTGGGTTCAAACCCGCCAACTCTGGTGCACGTAGCTGGCGCCATAACCACTGTGTAATAGGAGCCCAGCCAAGGAAATTTTTTATTAACTATTATGATATATTCACAAAACTAAACCAGAATTTTTTTTTCTTAAGACAGAGCCTCAAGCTGTCACCCTGGGTAGAGTGCCACAGCATCGCAGCTCACAGCAACCTCCAACTCCTGGGCTCAAGCTATTCTCCTGCCTCAGCCTCCCAAGTAGCTGGGACTACAGGCGCCTGCCACAAGACCCAGCTATTTTTTGGTTGCAGCCGTCATTGTTGTTTGGCAGGCCAGGGCTGGATTCAAACCCGCCAGCTCAGGTGTACGTGGCTGGCGCCTTAGCCACTTGAGCCACAGGCGCTGGTGCTACTCTATCACCCAGGCTAGAGTGCAATGACATGATTTTAGCTTACTACAACCTTCAACTCCTGGGTTCAAGCAACCCTCCTGCCTCAGCCTCCCAAGTAGCTAGGACTGTAGGAGCCCACTACCATACCCAGCTAACTGTTTTTATTTTTGTAGAGATGGGATCTTGTTATGTTACCCAGGCTGATCTGAACTCCTAGTCTCAAGTGATCCTCTTGCCTCAGCCTCCCAAAGTGCTGTGATTATAGGCAAGAGCCACCTCATCTAATGAAACAGAACATTATTTAAAAATATTTGCTTCACTGAATCTCACAATACCTGAAAAGTCTAAACTCACTTTGTGCAGCTGAATTTTGCTCTTGATCTTCCTTTTGCTATACTGGGAGTACAAGGAATAGCAGCTTCACCAATCCACATGCCCAGCATAGAGTTTGTTGTTGGTTTTTCATCCTTTTGGCAGAGGGGAATATAAAGAAGATAAAAACAAAAATTTTTAAAAAGAGAGAGAAGTAAAAAAAGAAAGACAGAAAACAAACCTAACAACCTTGAAACAAACCTTTGAATTATTACAGCAATAAATTCTGGTGGGTGGTGGTAGTTATCAAACAAACTCAAAACCAATGAGAAGTTGTGGTATGACCATAACAAGTTACAAAAGTAACCCATTTGTGTTTCACAGAACGAAAACATTCTGAACTAGATATTGCTTACTTTAAAAAAAAAATTAAGAATTAAATTATGTATCAAATGTGTATTTTGACTTATTTTAATTGTCATAAGATACTCATATGAACATTAGCATCAGAAACAAAAAATTGTGGCAGAAACCAACAGAATTGAGAATAAAAAGAAATATACATGGAATTGTTTCTGTATTAACTGACTTCAAATTATTCTTATCTTCATTATATAACCTTTATCAAAAGTTAGACAATTATCTCCTAATGCTGACCTAAATTCAGAACACAGAAACTAATGCCAGGATGGAATTAGAGATAAGGGTAAGGTTAGAACCGATGCTAAAATAAAGTAGGAATAAGAACAAAAAATGAGAAAAAAAAGTTTAACTTTTTTAGATCTGGATAAAATCTAAGAAAAAGCCACTTCAGATTTGAATATTTTTTGATATGCCTTTGAATCACTTGATTACACAAAATTAGAGAATAAATTTTATGCATTAGTTGCAAATCAGACCAACAAATCAAACTGATTAACCATTTTTACTCTATTTTATTGTACCTCAAACAAACATAAGGAACTGTGACGCAAGGTAAAAATAATCTTATGAGCATATAGGTTACTCAAAGACAAAGACTTGTTTTATGATAGCTCAGCATCTACCACAACTACTGGGCATAAAGTTGTCAGTTTACATTTATTTATTAGAAGATTTAGGTGAAAAGACCCCTACAACTTAGTACTTCAAAATCCTCAGTCAACAGTTTTTTTAATATCCACTTGAGCCTCACTGATGTTAGCTTTACAAATACTCAAGAAAATGATTTCAACAACAATCTTGGAAATTTAAGAAAATTCTTAATGATTTAATTACAGATTCTGCCATTTACCAAGTAATTTAAAATTCAACTAATTTTCAGAGAATTATGACAACTTTATGTGCCCAATTTTACATAAGCAAGAGTAACATACGTAGGACATTTACATCCTATTAGAAAGTGTTATATTTTACATATTTCTTCATTAACAACTACATAAACTAGTGATTCGCAGTTACAGTCCTGGTGCTGGACAAGATATCTCAATGCATGACTTCATTGCATTCTAAAGAGTATACTGTGTAAAGCTTTATGAAAGATGGTAAGATATGACATATACATACCATCCTCAATAAACAATACTGTATAAAGAGTATCCTTGAAGAGTGAAATAAACTATCCAATTAAGATGGAAGTACATACTGAAAAAAATAGTACCTCTGAGAACATTAAGATGAAATGCAATGATTTGAGGATAAATCGCATAAAAATAGTGTTAATATTTGTCATTCTGAGGAACATGACAAGCTTTTACAGAGACCTTGATAAGAGTGCTCAGCTGAAGAGGGTAACATTAAAAAGCAACTCATTTCACTGTATTTTTTCTTTTATACAAGTTACCACTTGTGAACCGCTGCAATTTTTTTATGTGTCTGTTATTTACAGCCTGTTTAGGTAAAGGGTCCAATAATTTACTCAACTATCTTTTTATCACTATTTAGGCTGGCCAGCCCAAACACATTTTATTATGCTTCTTTCATGTGAAACCCACTTAATGAAGATCTATTGTTAACGTATAGAGTAAGTAGTATTATGGCACAAATGCTATTTAACTAATGAACCATATGTAAAATGAATTTCTATGACATGCCAAACATGGAATGTAGAGCTAGTAGCAACAGAGTTGTTTTGATTATACTAGCTGTATTTTAGATTTTATAGTTGCTAAGAAAAACTTTATTTTCTGTCTATTCCACCTGGATGAGGGTGATTTCCCACAACCATGTTTTGGGCCAAGGCCATCTATTGTTTATGATTAATATAACAACGTTACGTTTCCAAGGACAAGTTAAGAAAAAAATACCACACTCCCTTCAGAGAAGAAACTAAGTACAAATTAGATGTTCTCTAGATTTAAATGTTGCTAAATAAGAAAAAAGAGAGAAAAGAAGCTAAGAACAGTTTCATGTGTTGAGCCTGTGCTTTTTAAAAATAGCAATATGATAAGTAATATTACAGTCATTAGATTCCTTTGATTTAAAATGATTGATTTAAACTTTTATTTCCATCTCACTCAAGTAGTACAAGAACTGAAACGAAGGAAAAAAAACTTTTGAAGATGGTTCTTAACAATCTTAATATAAGGACAGTGCCTGTGGCTCAAAGAGTAGGGCACCGGCCCCATATACTGGAAGTGGTGGGTTCAAACCCGGCCCCAGCCAAAAACTGCAAAAAACCCCCAAAAAACCAATCTTAACATACCTTAAATTTACAGTACTCTATCATTTACAAATAACTTACCTAATCTAATCCTCATAGTGATCTACTGAAGAGCATAGGACAAGCAATAATTCTAATTTATGGCTGAGTGAACTGAAGTTGTGAGAGTTCAGGTAACTTGTGAAAGATCACATAGCACAGGAGGCTGAACGAGGACCGTATATAAGTCCAGTGATGTTTCCACGTTGATAAATATTTCTTGCTAACTTGACACAAGTATTTAAGAACAGTTTCAATGGAGAAAAGTTGTACTATAGATAGCAAACAAGTATCAATCACAAAAAATTTAAATTTTTATTACTAGCCCTATTTTATTATTTTAGTAACTTAGAAAATGATGTCATATGTTGTTAAATACAACACTAAAGACAAACACAAAGCTTTTGTTAAAAATCATTACTCTAAAAAATTAAAAACATATGCTTGAAAATGTTACCAATTTTATATATTCCTTTTTTCAAAACATGCATTTCAGAAGTAGAAAAGGTAAAATTATTTTTTGCTGCTCTATTTTTTGAAAAGAAAATTATAAAAATAAACATTTTTCATTTGAAAGAACTGTATAAGACTAAGAGGCACATTTCTCACTGTTTTAAAAACAAGCTATAAAACTAGTGATAATTACCTGAGGAGCAATACGATTAACAATATGTGAAATCTCATCACTATCTGTGGCGTAAATCTGTTTTTTTCTTCCTTTACCTAAAGAAACAAAAACATTTCTATAAATTTTAAACAAAAAAAGCCTATTTTTTAAAAAAGAGCTGTCACTTCTTAGAAAATGATTCTAATTAGTGCAGTTTAGATGACTACATACTAATATCACATATAGATAAAAATCACAAAAGATTCTCAAAAAACATGTTCCAGCAGTTCGTGTTGCTACCCAACTAAAATTCTATAGTTAAATCCAAATCATTCATCAAATATTTACCCACCTAAACACGTTAATAACAAATTACCTAACTGCTTTGTCAATGGAGAATTTTGATCCCAAAAGATATCATTCTGTCCATCTGGATCATTAGGAGAACTGAAGGTAGATGACAATAAATCCATTTTCAGCACTCTCTTTGGTGTTTCATACCTTTCTATATAAAATATGATTAAAAATAACAATTACTGCATTTTAAAGAATTACTTCATAATACCCCAAATTCAAATAGTAACTTAGACTAATTTTTGTAGTCAAATATAATTTTTCCCAGACATGATTATATTACTTGAACCACAATTGAAATGCTTGTTTCACATAAAAATCCATGTACCACTTCACGAATTTGACATTGTAAATAGAAAGTATTTTTAGATAATCTAGCAGCTCTATGAATGCATTACATAACAGTATGTAATTTAGTTTCATTCAATGTATTATCATTAGGACTTGCAGGTTTCAGGGAACCACCTGCAACATTTCAAAAAAGAAGCATTCCAACAGAAACTTCCATAAAAGTCTGTTCAGCTCTCTTCCAGCAACTCTATGAAATTTACATTAATCACAGTACTTCAAAAAGCATTAGTGATTTAATTCTTGGGGTACTTCTGCCTAAGAGTCACTTTTAAATTTCTACAGAGACTTTATTTTTGTTCATTTCAGAACTGCTTTATGGCAGTAAATCAGGAGACAAAAACAGTATTTTACGAGCACGCTCTAGAAAGTCTTTTGTAAGAGTGAGTTTCAAGCCCCACCAGAATGTATTATAAGTTTTATAAAATGAAACAACAAAAGCTGACCAGACGAAGCCCTTAGTTCTCCACTTGGAGGGAAGTTACCCATAGCTACTTCCGGTTTATTCAGAATGAAGAGACACTGGGGAGACAGAATATACTTTTTCATATGGCCTCTCCTCTACAGAACGTCAGGGCCAAAAAGTAAAACTGTTGCCCTCAGTTTATTCCCAGGGACAAATAAATTCCCTGGGAATAAAACGAAGGCAACAAGCCCATCAGCTGTTTTCTCCTGGCTACTCCGTTGCTGCTGACTGGAGAAGCAGCTTAAAAATTAACAACCCTCCCCCAAACAGGTAAATCACAGGACATATTCCTGTGGCAGGGGCAAACGCGTGGTCACGCCTAACGGTGCACTGCTCAACTCGGGGACAAAAGCCGTGGGTGAGTGGCTCAGGGTTACTTTTGGACTCGGCGAGGGTTGCTCTGCAAGCCGAGAGAAAGCAAGCACACGTCCAGACTCCACCCCACCCAGCTTTCCCGGGTGCATGTGGGTTGTGGCGCTGCAGCGCCCAGACCCAGCAGGCTGCACGGCCGGAGTCTCACCCTCGGGGTTACTTTTACTGCACGAAGCGGCTGCCGGAGGCTGCTCTTGCTGCCGCCTTGGCCCGGGCGGCCCCTCTCCAGGCCCGCGGAGCCCAGAATCGTGGGCCGACCTCAGCCGCCTCCTCCCTGGCTCGACCACCGAGCCGAATTCCTCAGCCGCCGCTGTTTTGCGCGACGTGTTCTTCGGACCAGGACTGTCCCCATGTTTCCTTCGACGACTCATGGCCTATGACTTGCCTCCACCAGCCGCTTCTCCTCTCACATTTTTCAACGGGAAAAAAAAAAGCAACAGCATTAAAAACAGGTCTCCGCGCCAACGGCCGCCGCCATTTTGGTCGAGGGGGGAGTGCGTCAGGGGTAGCCGCTCATTGGCTGCGCCCGGGAGGGGGCGGAGCTGTCAGGGTGTTGGCTGCGCGCGCGCTTCCGCTCCGGGACCTGATCCTGCCCCGGAGGGGGTCTGGGCTGCGGTTCCTCGGGTCAGGAAGAGCTAGTAGGGGTGGGAACTTACAGGGTAGAAAGGAGCTGGAATACGCTAGCAGATTGTTGTCAAATGAATTTACAACGAAAGTGCACGTTAGATTCAGATAGGGGCTTTTTAGAGTTTGTCAAGAAGAGAAAATAAAACTTTTTCATAGACGATAAGTGCATAGGAAAAAAAAACCCAAAAGGAAACAAAATTAAGTTAATAAATCAACAGTATTACTGAATACGAAGTGAATATTCTTCCTTGTTTTTAATGTGAATAGAAAATTAACTGTGCACTTTTTTTTTTTTTTTGAGACAGAGCCTCAAGCTGTCACCCTGGATAGAGTGCCGTGGCATTACAGCTCACAGCAACCTCCAATTCCTGGACTCAAGCAAGTCTACTGCCTCCCAAGTAGCTGGGACTGCAGGCGCCCGCCACAGCGCCCGGCCATTTTTTTTTGGTTACAGCCGTCATGGTTGTTTGGCGGGCCCGGGCTGGATTCGAACCCGCCAGCTCAGGTGTACGTGGCTGGCGCCTCAGCCCGTTGAGCCAACTGCACTATTTTCAAAAGTCCTTTTCCCATTGCTCAAGAGGGTCACTTTTCTCTTCAGTCAGGTGTCCATTTAAACATTTTAGAATAAACTTGTCATGTGACACATACAGTGTGTGACAGAAGTGGCTGGTGGAGGCAGGTCATAGGCCATGAGCCATCCAAGGACACAATGGGGACAGCCCTGGCCCGAAGAACACGCTGTGACACAGCCAATGAGCAGATCAATGTGTTTGAATAGATTAGTAACATAATAACATAAAATTGAAGTTTGCAAGAAATATGATTTACAATAGCTTATGAGATAGCAAATAACTAGAAATTAAACCAAAGAATGCCAGTTCTACAGAGAGAAGTACAAACATTTTTAGAGGAAATGGAATGCCTAAATAAGTGAAGGATCATACTATGATTGTGGATTGTTAACCTGGAATGTTAACATTATCAGTTCTTGTCAAATTGACCTGTAGATTCAATGCATATATATTCATAATCTCAGTAGAGTGTGTGTGTGTGTGTATGTGTGTGTAACATGACAAGTTAATTCTAAAATTTACATGAAAATGCAAAGGAACAAAAACATCCAAGAGATTCTTAAAAAATGTCTTGAAGAACAGTGAAATTGGATATGTCCCAGCTATCAAGGCTTATGTAAAATTATGGTAATTAAAAGTGTTATAATGGTGAAAGGATAGACGATGAAAGATAAAGGATAGCCTAGAAACAGGGTTCCACATAAATGGACACTTGACTGCAGGGAAAGGTGACCCTTCTGAGCAATGGGGAAAGGACTTTTGAAAATAAATAGTGCAAAGTTAATTTCATATTCACATTAAAAACTAGGAAGAAACATCCTTACCTCAACTGTACCCCCAAATTAGGTATGTATTTATTATAAATTAATTGTAAAAGGTAAATAATATCTTCAAAGATATAAATTGTCTTCATAACAGACAACTTTAAAGAGAACATCAAAGTCACCACCAATATAGAAACTAATTACAATTTGACTACATTAAATTGATAGCTTGAGAACTTCTCTCCATTCAAAGACAACATTAAAGGTAATGAAAGGCAAGGCATAGATTGGGTGAAAATATTTATAAGCCTTATAATTAAGGACCCGAATAGAGGATATATAAATAACTGATAGAAATCACTAAGAACATGAGTGACCATCAATAAGAAAAATGGATGAGACACGTGAGCAGGATCTTCACAAGACAAAATCGAAATGATCAGCAGAGTTGTAGAATGGTGCTCAACTTCATTTTTAATTAGAAAAATGCAAATGAAAATCACATCAGAATGGATGCAATTAAAAAGACTGACAAGAATCAAAGATGTAAATCAATGGGGGACCTATTGTGTACTGCTGGTGGACGAGAGTATAACGTGGTTCAAAACTTTGGAAAACAGTTTTTGATCTAGCAGTCTCACTCCTAGGGATATACCCAGTGGATATACCCAGTGGAAACTTTTCATCCAGATACATTTTATAAAAATACTTTTTATAAAAGTAAAGTTCAAAATTACCCCACCCTGTTGGCTCAGTGCCTGTGACTCAACGGGCTAAGGTGCCAGCCACATACACCTAAGCTGGCGGGTTCGAATCCAGCCTGGGCCCCCCAAACAACAATGACGGCTGCAGCCAAAAAATGGCCGGGCGTTGTGGCGGGCGCCTGTAGTCCCAGCTACTTGGGAGGCGGAGGCAGGAGACCCGCTTGAGCCCAGGAATTGAAGGTTGCTGTGAGCTGTGATGCCACAGCACTCTATCCAGGGTGACAGCTTGAGGCTTTGCCTAAAAAAAAAAAAAAAAAATTACCCCACCCTGTAAGCAAATCAAATGCCTTTCAATAGTAGAATGATAAATATATTGATCTATACTATATCTATATTTCACACAAGAAAATTCAACATGATAGATAAATCTCAAACATGAAGTTGAGGAAAAGGCTAAAAGCCCCCCACTTCTCCTCCATTGTGTTATATAAATACTAGATAAATTCTGACAGGCAAAATTCAACTATATTGTTAGAAAGGTAAGCATAAGTGTTAAAATGATAAAGAAAAATCTAGGTATGATTCATATAAAGGCCGGGATCTTTGTTACCTTTGGGAGAAGAGAGGGGAAGGTGAGTGATTAGCAGTGAACAGGGAGGGGAGTATCCCCTGTATTTATCGGCTTTGTTTATCTTCCTGTTGTAGTTGTGGATTACGGGAGTGGTCATTTTGTGATAATTTGTTGAACTGTACATTTTGTGTTATATACTTTCTGTATACATGTTATATTTATAAATAAAAAATGTTTTAAATTTTTAATAAAAGGCAAAAATCTTAGTTTCCACTGATGTACTAATATATATCTTCTATCTTTGAAACTTACTCTGTTTTTACTCTTCAGTTGGGGGGACAGTTATCCTTAGAACTAAATTCGAGGTTATTTTCTAGCAATTATAAAAATTATTATAACCAAATAATTCTATTCTTTTTTCTCAGTCCTGGACCTTCTACTAATACATTTCCTTGCCAGGATGGTTTTTAACATCTCTCTCCCCCTCTCACAGACACACACACACACACACACACACACACACACAAACACACACACATACACGCCTTTGTTCATTTTATGTATTTATAACTGGCTATGATAACAAGTAATGTTAATGTCTTTTATAATTCAAATTAATTACTTGAACCTTTCCTTGTATACATGAGTGGGAATATTATTTCTATCAGGGATTTCTCCTACCTCTGTCCTGCCCAAGAATGCTAAAAGCATTAAAAAAAAAAAAAAAAAAAAGACTTAATTTACTCAAATATCCGGTTCCCATTTAGGAAATAGTTGAAGTAGTTTAAATAATTTAGTGGATCTTATAGGAATAATAACCATGTGATAATCCTTTAAAACATTAATGGGGCAAATAAAATAACAGTGAATAATTTACCATAACTATCTAAATTCTGTAGTGCCTAAGTGCCTAAGTAACCATTATAGGAAAGAACAACTTGAGCCCAAAGAACAGACTTATTTTAGCACACCTAGGATGGCCATAATCCTGTAATCATTATTTGATAGGAAACTTGTAAGTTTTAGGTTGAAAATTACTTACTTCACACAATCTGTTACAGTTCTAGATGTACTTCAAATTAAATGTGCTTCCTGAATATAACTCCCCCAAATAAGTATAGTACAATTAACTCCTTAATAAAATGTTTTCAGTCAAGTAAAATGTAAGTTTTATAGATTTTTGAATGCAAAAGCTCCAAAATGGAGCATTTGAATAATTTATACATATAAGTATGATTTAATACAACTAAAAACTTCGATAAGTAAAACTCTTTTGTTTCACTTACAGCAATTATTCATGAACTTGAAGGTAATTATTAAGCCAAACATTGAGTATTTGAGTTGCTAAGGAGCTTCTCTGGTCTTGGCCTCCTCACTCACTTGACAGCGATGCTGTCTGCTGAATCGATGACTTAATTTTGAGCAATCTTTGTTTCAAGAAAAAAACAAGATCATAATTATGTGATTACATTTACATTCTGTATAGTGAGCCCCAGGTTAAAACCTATGAGGGTACAACTGGCAGATACTAAAGATGCAACACAATGAATAGAGATTTTTTTTTTTTACAGTGTTGTTACTACTACGTTCCTATCCTAAAATGCACCTGCCTACTTGTTGGGCTCATTTGTCCCTGTCCTGACCTATCTGTAGTTGTATCTAGAGCCACCCGCCAAGCCTAACTGCACTATCAGGAGCCTCTGCTACCTGGGTGACCAGGTCTGGCCAGATCTGACTGTCACAAAAAGATGCAAAAAGATGACCATAATCTCAGGAGATTTAAAGTAAGAATTTACTTAAGGGCCTGGGCAAAACCATGGGTTGTTGGGGGAAGGAGGTAGAGAAGGGGGTTCAGAAACTAGGAAGAAGCCGGCTACAGTGGAACTGAAAGAAGCAGAAAAATTAAGCAGACTGAGCACCACTGAATGAATTTGTTGTTTCTGGATGGCTTGAAACCAAAACAACCATTCAGCTCCCCAGGCCCCAAGGCCAGATTCTACTGTGATTCTAATCTTTTTCTTTTCTCTTTCAATGAGATCCCTTACAGTAAACTTCCTTTGCCTGAGGGTCCTTAGTCCTTATAGGCCACACCCACCCCCAAACCCTAGCAGAAACACAAACCTTGGAATCAAGGCTTAAAATTGACCCCTCAAGGGACTGTAACAAACTGGTCAACATAGGGAGGTGGTCAGCATGAGGAACTAGGCTTACTATACTGAAGTGTACCTGTGGTGTATGTCAGGTCTATGAAAATCAGGTCAACTGAAGGAGGTGGTCAACTATGGAGGTTCTAACTAATTGTTTCTCAATTCTTGGCAATGAAAAATGCTTTATTTTTAAATGCTATTTGTAAAGCATAATATCAAAGCCACCCTTGCAGACATGATGATTGTTGTAAAATTTGGCAGAATAACACTTAATTACGAATGATTTGAGCAGCTTTTTACAAGTTAAAGAAACATTGTTTTGAAAAGTTCTAAATTGAATGTGAAAGAATCCCTTTTAAAGATGAATTGGGAGTTAAAATATTTTAGTGACTCACTTGAACCTCAGACCAATTATACTAGACATCAGCCATCATCCAGAAATACTTTTTCTTAAGTTTTTGGGTTCAACTATCTTGTAAAGAGCTAAAAATTAAAGAAATAAGCAATGTATTTATTTTCTCTATTATAGCCCATACTCCTGAATGATGCTTGCTTTGTCACTTTCCTCAATTTCCTCACACTCTAAACCCACCGAAACCCTGTTTCTGCTGGCCTCCCACTTTGGATCAATCATATCAGTTATTTTCTTAGCTCCTGGGCTGTTGAGTATGTCGAAGGGGCTCCCAAACGCACCACCAGGAACCCATAGTTATCACCGGAGCTTTCAGTGGTATGTGGCAAAATGTCAGTGATCTGCTCAAGTTCTTTGCATCCTACATCCCAGAGAAAGCAATTGACCCATGAAATATAAAATTCCTCATTAAAATTATGAAGACGATAAGAAAGCCTGTAATACTCAGTTGTGTTCAGGGTGGAATGTATCTACCTTTAAAACAAATTAACCAATCATAAAACTATCCTTATAAGTCTATTTCCAGGTGGAGTCCACACCACAAAGTGCAGAGTCCTTACATGGAGCTTCTGGAGAAAAAAAAATAATCTTTAGGGCAGTGCCTGTGGCTCAGTGGGTAGAGTGCCAGCCCAATACTGAGGGTGGTGGGTTCAAACCCAGCCCCGGCCAAACTGCAACAACTACAACAACAAAAATAGCCAAGCGTTGTGGGAGGCGCCTGTAGTCCCAGCTACTCTGGAGGCTGAGGCAAGAGAATCATCAAAGCCCAGGAGTTGGAGGTTGCTGTGAGCTGTGATGCCACAGCACTCTACCAAGGGCGATAAAGTGAGACTCTGTCTCTACAAAAAAAAAAAATAATAATACTAATCTTTAAAAAATTGCTTGTTGCCCTTCTTCCTGTTGGAAACAGGGAACTGCAACAGGCATCATGGGACTATGAGGTCTGCAGACACACTCTCAGGATAGCGGGATAGAAGAATTCCAGGAAACTAGGTTCCAGGGTATTACAGGACCACCGTACCTGGCGTGGTGGCCCTTTATCCTTGGATACTCATTAGTCCTTCACTTGTTTAAACCAATAATTTAAATGGTAGTCCCTGGACGAGCAGCATTGCTGTTGCCCAGGAACTTGCTAGAAATCCGTATTCTTTGGCCTCACTCCAGACTTACCAGTTAAGAAACAGAAAATGGGGCCAGAAATCTGAATTTTCTCAGATTTAAATACTACAAGCACTCCAGGTGTTTTTGATCCTTCTTTAATGTCCGAGAAACCCTAGTTTAGCCACTAGTTTTTAGGTCTTTCTAAAACCCAAATGCAAATTTAAATGGTATGATTATGCAGATACAGTGTTGAAAAAAATTGACTAGCCTTGAAAAAGGTGATATTCTTGTGTATACAATATTAACAGCTACTATAAAAATATAAGAATTTGTGGGGTGGCGCCTGTGGCTCAGTGAGTAGGGCACTGGCCCTGTATACCAAGGGTAGTGGGTTCGAACCCAACCCCATCCAAACTGCAACAGAAAAATAGCTGGGCACTGTGGCGGGTGCCTATAGGCCCAGCTACTCGGGAGGCTGAGGCAAGAGAATCGCCTAAGCCCAAGAGCTGGAGGTTGCTGTGAGTTGTGATGCCACAGCATTCTACGAGGGCAACAAAGTGAGACTCTGTCTCTTTAAAAAAAAAAAAAATTTAAACATTTGGGCAGCGTCTGTGGCTCAGTGAGTAGGGCACTGGCCCCATATGCTGGAGGTGGCGGGTTCAAACCCAGCCCCAGGCAAAAACTGCAAAAAAAAAAAAAAAAAAAAAAAAAAAAAAAATATATATAAAAAAATATATATAATTATAAAATTATAATATAATTTTGTTTGCACAATAATATTTTTATAATTTAATATAGTATTAAAGAAAAAA
>CAUYRH010122584.1:0-15571 GCA_963574655.1 Perodicticus potto | reverse complement strand
CCCTGCACTCTACTGGAATGACAGAGTGAGACTCTGTCTCAAAAAATTTATACATAAGTAAATAAATACCTTATACACATGGAAAAAGACTGGAAAAAAGAGGGGAAAAGGTGAACATTATTTTTCAATTATTTTTTTAATTTTTAAAATTATTTTCATCTTAGGTACTTGAAAAAGAACTGGTAATGTGATTCTAAATTTAAAAAAGTAAAGAGTTTTCCCTTTGTCTATCAGCAGACTTTCTGAGGGAGGGCAGTGTCCAAAGGCTGAGGTTCTGCTCTTTTCTTTTCTTTTCTTCCCTTTTCTTTTCTTTCTTTCTCTCTGTCGCTCTCTTTTTCTTTCTTTTCTTCTCTTTTCTTTTCTTTCTTTCTTTCTTTCTTTCCTTCCTTCCTTCCTTCCTTCCTTCCTTCCTTCCTTCCTTCCTTCCTTCTTTCTTTTTTTTTTATAGAGACAGTTTCACTTTATTGCCTATGGTAGAGTGCAGTGGCATCACAGCTCACAGTAACCTCCAATTCCTGGGCTTAGGTGATTCCCTTGCCTCAGCTTCCCAAGTAGCAGGGACTACAGGCACCCACCACAAAGCCCGGCTACTTTTTTGTTGCAGTTTGGCTGGGGCCAGGTTTGAACCCGCCACTCTCGGTATATAGGGCCGGAGCCCTGCCCACTGAGCCACAGCCACCGCCCTTGTTTTTTGTCAACTTCCTGGACTCCTTGTCTCTCCTGTTGTTCCTTGATTTTTTTTTTTTTTTTCCTCTTAAATTTCTATACTCCCTCTCTTTCTCAATCCCCACTGCCTGTGGAAATCATGACCCCTTCACTTTAGTGAGCATTGCCCATCAGATCTCTCTTTTTGTCCTGTTCTATCCTGGCTCTGCCCAGAAACAGAGCTCTTTCAACCACAAATCTCTGCCAACAACCATCTATGTTTTCCAATACAAAATCACCATCTTAATCAGAGTTGAATTATGTTGTACCTCTAAAAGGCGGTTCTTCACACATCATGGTGATTCCATTATTTGCTTATGAAGAGATGTGTTTTCCTGTACTTACACATATGTACTTTCTTATACTAACTTAATTTATACCCTTACTTTCTTGCAAGAGTGTAAGATACTCTGAATACCCTCTACCCTTTACAAAAAAAAAATTTTATACTCATTTTGAAACGTCCAGGACATTTCACTGAAATAGCAGGGTCAAGTGACAATAAATTAGATAGATATTTACTCAAGTATATTTCTCAGCAAACAATTGAAGTCTGCCACCATTCTAAAGGCATCACTGAAGTGAATACTGAAGTTATGGATATGTACAAGTACACACATGCTGTTCTTTGTATAGGAGGAATCCCCACTCCACAATATCTCCACCCCAGTAACGATTTACCTGAAGCTTCACCTCATGGGCAAGTCTTCTCCTAGGCTTACCTCCACACCAAGAACTATATATTACCTTCGTTCATCTGTGTCCAATGCCTAGCACCAGTTCTGGTACAGAATTGCCAATCACTATAGATTTGTTCAAGTAATTAAATGGTGTTTCTATTTTTAAGGACTTTCTTGCTGTAAGTAAAAGAATCACAGTCTTATCCAAAGGAAAAGCAATAGTGTTCAATTATTTATGTCTAGAGGGAAAATATAGCACAATCAATCTTTACACTAGGTCAAGGCAAACATTGAACATTTTGGCCAATACAAGTCATTGATTGTATATTTTTAAGAATACTTTGGTTTGTTCTATCATTAAACCATGCTTCCTTTGTTTTTCATTAATCATTCACATAGTGTTACATATTCAGAAAATTTGGAAGATTCATGCCTGAATACTTGAAAGAAAATATGGTTTATCAGTAAAATAAATGGTTACCTGAACAGATGGTATGGTGATTAGTAATAGTGTAGCTGGGGCTAAAGTTCTTAACATGTAAGGAAAAATACGAAGTGCTTTATAATATAAAAAGAATGAACCCATTTCTAGGAATTTTTGAGAGACAGTTACAGTGTCAGAACCAAGGGAGCACTCAACGTGAGGCAGAATGTTACATCCAATAACAAGATAAATATCTTAGCAATATCTTCAATTTTAGTAATCGTGCCTTTTTATCTCTAGTATTCAAATGAATATAGAATAATCTTTGTAAAATGCATATGACAAGGGAGAATTTTTATAAATAAATGCTAAGAAGCCCACACCTTCAATTGTCAATCTTTATTGTTTAATGCTTAGGAATATATCATTTCATTGAGCTAGGATTTACATAGTTCAAGAAAGTATACATTTGAAATGATGGTTTCAGTAGCCCGAGTGACTTTTCTATAGCTGCCAGGTCCCATGTACATAGTTTGTTGGTAGGAGAAATAGCAATTTCTATCCATGGGCATGTCAAAATTGTTCTAACAGGTATTCAGAACTCCTTCTAATGCCCACTTCAATCCTGGGCTCAGTTCTATGCACATGGCTCTGTATGGTAATTTTATTCAAGAAGAATTTCTCATAATGGACATTAATATGTCTTAATAGACATTCATAGACTCAATATAGAGTTGGGAGATTTTTCCTTCTCCTTTAAAATATTTTTACTGGCAATTAGTAGCGGTGAATGGATAAGGAGATCAAATTCATCACATCAGTTGTGTTCAATCTTCACAGATTTCATAAAAACTTAGCAGCAGATATTTTTAAATATGGGATTCATTTAGATATCTGAGAATTTGTTGATAATCATAAATGGAGGTGTTTGAGAACTAATAATAGTAATAGTAATATTGTAGGATATATTTTATGTACACTTATTAATTTGGAGGGGCAATTTTAAATATTGAAAACTCTGGATGATAGGGTTTGGAATGAAAAGGAATTTTGAGGTGAAGAGGATTCTGAGGACAGAAAAGTTAGGAGAATCTGTAGAGGTAGAACCTGAATTTCCATTCTTTTGTACATACAGTGACTTGAACCACTACGAACATACTCAATCCATTTTCTTAAAGGGAGAAGAACATTTAGGCACAGATACTTAATTTTGCTCAGAAGTTATCTCCTCTCAGAAAAGCCTATCAAGCACTTGCAATTATATTTACACCATACACTTGCCCCACATTTATGTTTCTGAAAACACTGTGATGGTTGAGCATCACCAGATACAGGTAGAGTTGTCACAAATTCCATGTCACCGGCATCAAATTAATGAAGTTTTAGCAGTCATGAAAACATAAGCCTTTACATCATTCATCAGTCCTACAAAATAAGAAAGTCACTTTTATTTTGTGGAGAAAACTTTGAAGGCAGTAAACAAAATGTACGTTAGGGAATGTATAAATGGATTCCTACCGTAGTACTACTTTTAACAGTTCTTCTTTTATGTATCAAACAAGTTTCATGAGTATTAATGCATTCTCATTGTTCCAGGGGAAAGATTGCATGATATTTCAATAGTGCAGCTCCATATTTTAATAATGCAGTGTAAATATTGTGATGCCAACATATTAGCATATGAAACTCAGGAAGGAACTCTAAATAGTAGAAAAGTGCAGTGACTGATTTCTACTTTGGAACACAGGGAAGAGAAAGTATTTCTCCAATATTTTAGAACCTATTTCTTTCACTGAATTTATAAGCTTTACAAACCTACTATTATATTCTTTCTAACATCAGCAGGTACCCCTCCATATATTGTAAATAAATACGTAATAGAAAATCACCATGCTTTACATAACTCAGATGTTACTTCAAGCAAGAAGGAGAGGAAGATACAGCTATTTTTCTATTCACACACATACATATATACGTAAGCAAATAAGTAGTTTAAGCAATGAATTATATTAGAATATTCAAGAATATATAAAGTGAATTAAAGGACAACTTTGGTAAAGATTGATGAAGTATATGTAAGATATCTCTTTAGTATCCTAAATCTCCATTAGATTTGAATTCCAAAAACATATGTAGATAATTTATGTTCCTTACAGCATATGGGTAAATAAATTATATAACTTGAAAATTTGCACAATATTGCAAAATAAGAAAGTTTTCTGTTTTATACTATGATGTCTTGGATTTGGAATTCTGGAAAAGTCTAAGGGCACTTGTGAACGTATGTATATGATAGATGAAAAGAAATGGAGATCTGAAATACAAATAATTAAGTTATAAATAAAGTTATGTTCTCTTAGGTATTTTTAAACTCATTGGCCAAATTTATAACAGGAATGTTTTCACACATGGAAGGTAAAATCAGCAAAGAATTTAAGAAAAATAAAGGTAAAATGATAATAAATTTCATCAAATGCCTCTCCTGTCCCTGTGAAGATACATGTTGACAGTAAACCTGGATGAATGGACCAAGGAGAGGCTCCAGAATGGTGGAAAATGTCTCGCCATAACTCATGAGACTGGAGAGGTGAGGACCAAATGACCTTAATTTAGATGACACCTCTGTCCAGTCTATAAAGAGCTACTTGGGTGTGCAGTGAATAAAAAAAAATAAAATGTGCCCAAACATTAATGAGGTTCTAACATTATTCAGAGACATAGAACAGGAGTGCATGAGCCAGCTGAAGGGAGAGAAGGAGTGTGTCAGAGAGAGAGAAAGAAAGAAAAAGGGGATATCTCATATTCCAAAAAAAAGTATCAGAAGTATTAGATAGCTTCATTGAGCTGACAATAACTTCCTGAAATTCAAGAATCAGCCTTATGAGAAAAAGTCATTTTTAGAAGTTGTTAGAAGTCAGGAGTTTGGGAGCATATTATCTGAGATGAAATAATTTGGAGAATTAAAAAATCTATCAGCAGGGTGGCAACTGTGGCTCAGTGAGTAGGTCACCAGCCCCATTACTGAGGGTGGCGGGTTCGAACCTGGCCCCGGCCAAACTGCAACAAAAAATAGCCAGGCATTGTGGCGGGTGCCTGTAGTTCCAGCTACTCGGGAGGCTGAAGCAAGAGAATCACCTAAGATTGCTGTGAGCTGTGATGGGTCAGCACTCTACAGAGGGCAACGAAGTGAGACTCAGTCTCTAAAAATAATAATAATAATAAAAAATCGATCAGCATAAACAGAAGAAGTGAAAACATCCTAATTTTCACCTTTGTACCTGGATTGGTCATCTGGACTTAGGGCACATGGTGCTCATGCTGAATTTAGAGGATGGTTCCTATCTTAATGAAGGATGAATCTTTTGTCGTGCTTCGGTCTGTTTACGACCTCAATTGGCCAGGCTTTTCTTAGACTACACTTTTTGTAGCCTACCATTGTGATGTCTAGGCGTTATCAATGTATCAAGGATGAGCTGCATCATTCATCAAATCTTAAAAATAGAGAATTGCTCAAAATCCATACTATTCCTTGCAGTAGTGTGTGATGAAATGTAGCAATCAAGTTCATGCTGGGAAATACACATTTATAAACAGAGTAGATTCTCCTCTACCAGGAATTCATATTTATTAGTGAATATTTACAAAAGCATTGAACATCCCTAGAAATACAATGTGTATGAGCACAGTAGGAGTAAGAATTTTGCAACAAATGAATAACAACTTCTGTCTACTGTTCTGCAATAAATTGTTAGTATAAATTCAGAAAAGAATATATGATCTGTTTGCCACTGTAAAATTGTGGCCTCAATTTAAGATGTATAGCATAGGCTAAATGTATTATAAATCTCTTTCAAGATTTGCCATTCCCTTGGGCCTCTCTCTGCTAGGAATGAAGGAGTGGTAATTCCATGTTGTGATGTACAGCTGGTCTTGATCAGCTCACAGCAGAGTTTGATGGAGGCATGAAGTACTTACTATGGACCAGTCTTCCTGATGTTCTTAAAGATGCTATTACCAAAAAATATTAAATGAAAGAAAGAAGAAATGCATTGTCGGCTTCATTTTTGGCTTGTATTATACAAAGAAAGAGCCTCATGGACTTGGAAAATGGACACGGTGCCCTTGAAACGGTCCATCTCTCAGAACTGGGGCTGTTGCAAAATTTCTCTATCTATCAGTGCTCAAGTAGGAAACAGGCAGCTTAAGGAGCATACCCATCAGATGCTTATGGAGGCCAGTTTGCAAAAGTGTGGGCCCAGCTGAGAGTATAAGGGATGCTGAAATCCCTGACACCAACAGGTGTGGCCAGCTGGCACCATGCTTAGTCCTTGAGGATCAATGGGAGGAAGCAGTGCATTTAGACCTGGAAAGAAGCTGACCTGAGGCATTTGAACAGGAGCGTTCAAATCAGATTGTAGTCACTGCCAGACCCTGCTAAGCAAGATTAGGGAGGGCAGGAAAAATACTCTGGCTGCCTTCCTTTCATGCTCCAGACTCCTGCCTATGCTTATTGGCCAAAGGCAAATTGTCATAATACTATCCTCCAGTGCCTTTCCATCCTTCTGGAATAACATCTAAAGATGTCTATCAAGGTTCTACATGAAGGAGTTTGTGCCAACCTTTCTAACCACAGCTCTTATAATCCAGCCCTCTTGTCCACTGTCCTAAATCTGCACTTGACTTTCTTGCTGTTTCTCGAACAGGCCATATAATCTTCTGTCCAAGGGTCTCTGCTGTGTCTGAAATAGAACTCTCCTAAAGCTATGCTTGGTTGGCTTCCTTTCTTTCTAATGGCAGCTTGGAGAAGCCACCTCCAACTTCAGACCTAAATGTACCTGCCCTACTTACACACTACCATGCTACCTGAGTTATTTTATTCTTGTGCTGAAATTAACTAAATCTGTTTACTTATTTATTGACTTCCTTCCTTTATTAAAATATTAGCTTCTTGAAAGAAGAGATGTTGCTTTTCTTGTGAACTAATATTTCTTCAGAGTCTACAACTTGACTTGATAGAAGGCAGAAACTCAATAAATATTTGTTGAATGAATAAATGTTTATATAACCCAATTAAGAGACATCTAGGCTAACTTAGAAATGTCTATAAACAAGAAAACAACAGATTATTTTAAAATTACTTTAGATACTATTTTTAAATTATCATTTTATTTAACTTATTTTATGTTCCAGATAAATGTGCTAGATTCTGAAGGGGCTAAAAACATATATGATTTAGTTCTTTCACTTAAAATATTTAAATTCAATGGCTAAATGAGCAATACATAACAATAGTAATATTCAGCAGAATATGCATGCAGTATTAGAAATTATGAATTTGAGGGAAGTTTTACTTGAGGTAGACATTCAAGAAGGCAAATGTTTTAACAAGTGGAAATATTGGAGAAAATGCATCACAATATAGTGTGAGCTAAGATGAAATATAAGAAATAAGGAAGCATATTTTTAAAAAGTATTAATAATACAGTTTTTCTGGACAATAACAATGTATTACTGGGATGATTATCATATATTATAAGCTACATAATTTAATCTCAAAATAGTCCTATAAGGTGCACATAAGTACCATCTTATAGGTGAAAAAGATAAAGAACATATAGGTTAATTCACCCACCCAAAGCCATATAATTGCTAAACTGCAGAACTAATGCTGTAAACAAATATTTGAATCCAGAGGACTATTAAATAATAAACTGAAAAATATATTACAAAGTTATATAACAAAAAACAGTGTGGCATTGTCCTAACAGACACATACACAAATAAAACAGAATAGAGAACCAAGAAATAAATGTACACATATATAGCCAATTGACTTTCAACAAAATGCCAGGAGCACATAGTGAAGAAAAGACAGTCTCTTCAATAATAGGGGCTGGGGAGATTGGATATCCAAATGAAAAAGAATGAGACTAGATTCATATCTTTCACCGTGTATAAAAATAAATTTTAAATAGGTTAAAAACTTAAATTTAAGGTCCAAAACCATGAAACTACCACAAGAAAATAGAGGAAATACTTCATGAGATTGGACGAGAGAAGAATTTTTGGATATAACTAAAAAAGCATAAGCAACAAAGACAAAACAAAACAAAACCCGAAAGGAATTACATCAAACTAAAAAGCTGTTGCACAGCAAGGAAACATCAATAGAGCAAAGAGACACTCTACAGAGTATTTGCAAACTATACACCTGACAGGGGTTAATATCCAGAGTATGCAAGGAACTCAAACAATTCAATAGCAAATGAAAAAATAATCTGACTTTAAAAATGCACAAAAGCGCTAAGTAGAAATTTCTCAAAAGAAGACATATAAATAGCCAACAGGTATATGAGAAAGGCTCAACATCATTAATAATCAGGGAAATTCAAATTAAAACCACAATGAGAAATCACCTTACTGCAGTTAGAATGACTATTATAATAAAGAAGAAAGATAAATAAGTGTTGGCAAGGATGTGAAGAAAAGAAACCCCTTACACATTTTAGTGAGAATATAAACTAATACATGTTAGTACAGCCATTGTTAAAAGCAATATGGGTTTCTCAAAAAAATTAAAAATGGAACTATCATATGATACAGTAAATCTGCACTACTGGGTATATATCCAAAGGAGATCAGGATGTCAAAGAGGTATCTGCCCTCTCTGCGTTTATTGCAACATTATTTACAATAGCCAAGGTATAGGATAACCTAAATGTCTGTCAATGGATGCATGGATAAATAAAATACAGCATAAACATACAATTTAAAAATATTAAGCCATACAAAACAGTGAAAGCTTGTCATGTATGACAGCATGGATGAGCCTAGACGATATGTTAAGTGAAATGAGACAGGCACAATTAAAACTACTGCATGACCTCACTTATATGTGGAATCTAAAGTTCATTCATAAAAGTTACAGTGGAGACTGGAAAGGGTAAAGGGAAGAGGAGATTGGGGAGAGATTGGTCAATGGGTATATAGTTACAATTTTATAAGGAATAAGTTCTGGTGTCCTCTTGAAAAGCAGGGTGATAAGAATTTATTGTTTCTTTTTGTTTTTGATTTTAAGGCAATGTACTCTTTCTAGTATAATTTGATTTATTGACATCAAGTGTGAAAATTTTATAGCTTAAAATAATGACACTTTTATTTGCTGTCTCTGCCTCTTGGTATCTTGCCTGTGCTCAAGTTCACATATCTATTCATTACATAAATACTAACCAAATGGGAATTTGGCTATCTTCATAACTTTAAAAAAAAATTATTATGCTTTAAAAAGCAAGACCTCTGAGACAACTTCATATTCTCCCATTGCTATTATTATACTCGAATGTCAATCACCCAAGTTGCCTTACTGCTTTGGTCTGTAGTGTTCACATTAAGAATCCTGGGTAAGGATCTATCGTGGGTCACTACGTTGGTTATAAAGACTTCTGAATCTTCTTCATATCAGAAAGTTGTACTGGCTGCAAGATTATACAGCAGCTATGCTGACGACTGCAGAAAGTATTTCATAAAGAATAAAAAACTCATCATTTTTTGCAAGCTGACTGTCTTTTGCTCAACCTATATTGTAAGCTTGCATTGTTCTCATGCTCAAATGATGAATGTATGTTGATGCCTTTTTCTCCTTGAGAAAATACATTTCCATCTGAGTTCTGTTTGTCACAAATGTTTAGACACACAGCTGTCTATCTGCAGTGGTACTGCATACTTGTACATGGAAGAATGCATTCCTATAAATGTTCTTTATAAGCCAATAGTACGGTCTGTTCCTTTGTTCCTGCCATGAGTCCCTAGTCTTCTTAACTTTAGGGAATTGTTACTTCTACATATGACTAATAGAAAACAGCAGTCCAAACATGGCTTGTAAATCATCACCTACGAAATACTGTCATCTTA
Organism: Perodicticus potto; assembly: GCA_963574655.1. Taxonomy (NCBI): domain Eukaryota; kingdom Metazoa; phylum Chordata; class Mammalia; order Primates; family Lorisidae; genus Perodicticus; species Perodicticus potto. The sequence goes on along the minus strand of CAUYRH010122584.1, from coordinate 5,851 downwards.
ATGCCCTAAAATTTGAAATATTCCTTCAATAGTTGTCAAGGCAAGAAGAGTACTCCTAAATGAATAATACTGGGTTGGAGGTTGGTATGGAGAAAAGGCACAGATGGTCTATAACAAAGGGTGAGGGGAAACGAGAGTACATGAATGTTTTTGTGTCATAGTGTACCCTTTCAAAGAAGGAAAAAAGTCGACAACCTAATACAAATTGTGTTGTCCATCCCCTCTGCACCTTTTCCTATATCTACACCTCCCTTCACTCCATGCTACCACCTCTCCAGCTTCGAGTCTCCCGTGCTCAGGTCTTGGTGTATGCGTGCATAACACCCATTTAAGTTGTAGGTCTAAACTTGGATATCAATTATTCTAGGAAGCAATCTCCACTGTCCTAAAACTAAATTGTACTATGATCTCTCTCAGTCCCTTAGCCTTTATTCACTATATTGTAATTGCTTGCATAGTCTACTGGCTTGGGTGTTTTGAAATGACAGAAGCACTGTTCCATTTGTTCACTGCTGTATTTTTATTAATGTAACATAATGCTTGACACGCAGTACCCATTTCAGGGGGTGAGTATCCAGAAATATGAGGCTGGAATTAAAAGCTAAGATGTAACTGTGAAAGAATTCGCATATCCCAGGCTACTAATTTTGTCCAGAGGAACCTTTGAAGAGGGATAATCCATGGAAGTTTTTGTCCATGGAAGAAAGAGAAGGAAAGTAACATAGTGAGATATTACATGTTCAAAATGTCTACAATATCATTTGAACATGTAGTCAAATGACATCCAAAGCCACTAGTCATCCAAAAGCCACTTATCCATTTTATTATTTTCTCTGTCATGTTTGCTAGCTTACATGTTGTAACTTGTCTTTTATTCCAGTTAGTTGCAAGATTCCATGTACTGCCACTATAGAAATACTCTCCTTTGCAAGATGTAACTAGTCATGAGGCTTGACATTAACATTAGAGTTTTCAAAGCTCTTCCACATGAAGGTTTCATTTCATCATTGTGACAGCTCTTGAGAATGCCCATTTGGAGGATGAAATGAGTGAGCCCCAGAGAGCTCAGAGTCATGACATGGACAAAAGTTAATGGAAGCAAACTCTGTTAGGGCACATGCATTATTAGAGTGGACCCCATAAAATGAATATTTTTATATGTAAAAAAAGTTGAATATAGGCAATTTCATACCCTTCAACCTATTACATCTTCAAATAATTAAGCAGCAAGGCAATATACACATAATGAATGTCAAAATATAGTGGCAAATATAATACATGCCATGGGCAAATAATAATCGCATCGCCTCAGGTGAGCATGGAAAAGACTGAATTATTGATCTTTCCTTCATGACTGCATGACATCTTCTTCAGGTTACTTTTCCCATAGCGGTGTCAATCTTTCTTTAGTGTCCCGAGTCAGATGTATGTATTCACTTAAAGATGCTGCCTTACCACAAAGAGCTCAGATATTAAGTAATACATTGAAATCCACATCTTCCTACTCATACCTTCACCATACCTGCCATGACCGTAAAGACTTTATATATTAAGTAATACATTGAAACCAACATCTTCCTACTCATAACCTTCACCATGTCCTTCCTCCCAGGGATCCCACATTAGTAAATAGATTTCTCTGGGTCACATGCTTTTCGTTTCCTATGCAAAGTCCTAAACCAAGTCTAAATACCTTCAAAATAATTAGCATACCAATTGCTTCTTTGAAAATGCCTATAGCTTTCATAATTTAAGCATGCATTATAGCAATCAGTAGTAAATACCTAGTTTTTAAATCTTTTATTTTTTTAAATTTTTTTATTAAATCATAACTGTGTAAATTCTTCATTGTAGTAAAAATGTGCAGGAAAAAATGCACACATCATAACTGTGTAGCTCAAGAAATTTTTACAAAATTAGAAGACCCATGTAAATAATCCTTAGAGAAGAAAACAAAATATTAGCAGTGCCCCAGAATCACTCTAATGCCTATTCCCCATGACTATCCTACCTCAGGAAATGACTGTCCTTACCTAGCACCATGGAGCACTTTTGCGTTATTTGAGTTTTACACGAAGTAGATACTAGATTATGTACTTTCTGTACAGAATTTTTCTTTTTTGCTCAGTATGTCTGAAAGACTTATTTCCAATATTATGTATTACAATGGTTAAAAAGTTTATTTTTATGAATTTAGAGTATAATACTGAATTAACATATTGGATTGCGTCTAGTTTATGTCTCTTAGAAATCTTGCTGCCGTCAACATTCTCCTGCATGTCTCCTGGTGCACATACAAAATCTGACAATTAAGTTCGCAAACTTGCCACCATGTACTTACATTGGCAGCACTGTGCTAACAATTCAGTAAGATATCAAAACTTTGTATATCAGTGTCTCACGGTTGCGTTCAAGTCAACATGCGGCAGTGTCTTGCTGAATGGTGTTCCTTATTGTTATTGCATGTTTTTGCGTGCCATCAGGAGAATGTCAAAGCTGGAATTAGAGCAATGAGCAAACAATCATAAATTTCTTGTTAAACTTGGCAGGAGTAGAAGTGAAATGACTGAAATTAGTCTAAGTTTATGGGGATAATGCCATGAAGAAAATGGCAGTGTACAAATGGACTAAATGTTTTCTGAGTGGAGAGAAAGTGTTACTGATGAAGAATAAAAGGTGGCCAGTAATAAGCAGAACTGATGAAAACATTGCAAAAATTCCTCAACTTATGTGTCAAGATCACCAGCTGACTGTGAAAAGCATATCAGACCTAGTAAACATCCATAACAGAACAGTTAGAAAAAATCTTAACGAAAATCTTGGTCAACAAATTATGGCTCTTGTATCATGACAATGCACCAGCCCACATGGCACTGTCTGTGAGGGAATTTTTAGCCAATAAACAAATCACTGCATTGGAACAACTTCCCTACTCACCTTATCTGTCCCCTGATGACTTTTTTCTTTACTTGAAGATAAAGGAAGGATTGAATGGAGGATATTTTTTGATGACATTCAGGACATCGAGGGTGAAATAATGACAACTTTGGTGGCCATAACAGAAAAAGAGTTCCAAAATTTCTCTGAAGGATGGACTAGGCTCTTGCATCCCTGCATAGCATCCCAAGGACAGTATTTCAAAGGTGACCTTAGTGATATTCAGCAATATGTAGCACTTTTTTACAGGATGAGTTCATGAACTTAATTGTCAGATCTTGTATATGTGCATTTTTTAAAATTTTCCCTCTTTATCATTTTTTAGCTTACATATTAATGGCAATAAATACCCTTATGTTCCTTTTCATCTCTTTCTCCTCCCGCTTGTTTTTCCCAGCCTCTGGTAACCATTGGTCTAGTCTCTATTTTCATGAGATCTGTCTTATTTTAGCTCCAGCATATGAATAAGAACACACAATATTTGTTTTTCTGTGCCTGTTGCTGCAAGTGACAGGATGAACACTATTCCATTGTGTAAATATAACACATTTTATTTACCTATTCATCTGTTGATGGACACTTAGGTTGATTCCATATTTTGGTTATTATGACTAGTGCTTCAATAAACATGTGAGTGTAGATATCTCTTTGATATACTGATTTCCTTTCTTTGGGATACATACCCTGTAGTGAGATTGCTGGATTATAGAGACTTCTATTTTAATTTTTGGAGGAGCCTCCACGTTGATCTCCAAAGAGGCTATACTAATTTTCATTCCCACCAACACTGTACAATGAGGGTTACCTTTTCTCCAAATCCTTGCCAGCATTTGCTATTGGCTTCCCTGTTGTTATATACCATCTTATTAATAACTGGGGTGAGATGATGTTGTATTGTGATTTGCATTTCTTTGATCACGTGCAGCATTTTTCATATAGCTATTGATTATATATATGTCTTTTTTTGGAGAAATATCTCAAAATTATTTGCCCATTTTGAAATCAGATTATTTATTTTGCTTTTGAGCCATTTGACTTATATCTAATAACCATATATATTCTGGTTATTAATCTCTTGTCAGATCGATTATTTGAAAATATTTCATAGTATTCTGTGGGTTTTCTGACTACTTTGTTGATTGTTTCCTTTGCTCTGCAGAGGTTTTCTTATCTTGATGTAATACCAGTTGTCCATTTTTGTTCTGGTTATCTCTGTTTTTGAGTTCTTACCCAAGAAATAATTTCCCAGACCCATCTATGTCTTGGAATATTTCTCCAATTTTTTCTAGTAGTTTCATACTTTCTGGCTTTATATTCCATATATTTATATTCTATTTTTTACATAACCAATATTGGTAAATGCATTTCTGTTTCCATAGATAATGCATTTATTTCCAAAGTATTTAAAATAACTCTTATTTGCCAGCAATAAGTATTACTCATCTTACTAATATTAGATATTCTTATAGATAAATAAGAATAAAATGATATCTCATTGTGGTTTTAATTTGTCATTCATGAATAAGTTAGGGCTGATGTATATATGTGTGTGTGTGTTGGCCACTTCAATATCATATTTTCAAATGCCTATTCAAGTCTTTCCCCTTCTTAAAACAGTTATGTATCTTTTTCTTCTCAATTGCCAGACTATTTTCTGGATATAAGTCCTTTGTTTCACATATGTTACTGCTAGTATTTTTAATCACTATAGTTTTTTAACTCTCTTATCTGTATCTTTTGATGAATTTGTTAATTCTAATATATCCTAGTTTACAAACCCTTCCTTATGGCTATTAGTATGTGTGTCTTACGTAAGAAAACTCTGTCTATCCTCAAGACTTGGAAGATATTCTCCTATGTTATTTTCTGGAAGTTTTATAAGTACTAATTTTCAAAGTCAAATCTGTGTCCATGTGAGTTAATTTTTGCACTTAGCAAGCTGGGTCAAAATTAATTTTTCCCAAAGCAATATCAAATTAATCTAGTAATATTTATGAAGAAGATTATCAAAAGCTTTGCTCACTATTCTACTGTGCCATTTTTGTTATAAAATAAGCCCATATATATTTATGGATATATTTCTAGACTCTGTAGACTATTCTTTCAGTCTCTTTGTAGTTAAAACCATATTGTCTTAATTATTATTTGTTTGTATCTGGAAATGAAATCCATGAAATCTCTTCCATGATTGCCTTAGCTATTTTTGGTCATGTACATTTCCCTATAAACATTAGAATAGTTTTCCAAAAAACAAACTACTGTACATATGCTTGTTAGGATTTTCATGTGCATTATATTAAGCTAAGTGAGTTGGAGAGAATTAACATCTTTGTAATATTGACTCTTTCAAACTATGTACAATAATTTGTCTCAATGTTGTATGGGATTTTTGTGCCACAGTCTTGCCTGTCTTGTGTACATTTCTTTTTTTATTATCGAATCATGAGAGTGTACATTAATGCATTTATGGGGTAAATCATGCTGATTTTATTAACAATTTGGAATGCTTTTGTACATTTCTTGTTAGACATTTCGTATTTCTTAATGATAGTATTCTTTTAAAACTATTTTAAAGAACTGCTTACAGATACAGAGAAATTCAATTGATTTTTTTGTACATCGGCTCTGTATCCAGAGACTTAACTAAGTGCACTTAATTAGACATACAGGCTGCAGACTTTAAAAATTTTTCTATATGCAAATACCATTTATAAATATTCATATATTTGTTTTATTTTCCCTAAATTACACATTTCTCTTGCCAATTCAGTGGGTAGAACCTCTAACATAATGTTGAATAGATGTGGTTATTCTGTGCATTTCTGTCTCTTCCCCGATTTAATTTGGGGAAAGCTATTAATATTCTAAATTAAGTATAATGTTTGTTTTATAGATACCTCTTATCCAATAAGGG
>CAUYRH010122575.1:0-53422 GCA_963574655.1 Perodicticus potto | reverse complement strand
TGACCTGAGGACCATTAGCAGGCGTAGTCCGAAGGACCAGGCCGGGGAAGGAACACTTACCAGAGAGGGCCACTCTGCAGAGACGCCACAGGAATGGCCCGAGAGGCCATTAACTCCGTTCCCTGCTCTCTTATTTCCTGCTGACACTGAGCTGTGCCCAAGTGGAAGCCGCAGAACAGAAAGTCCCCGGATGCTATTCACACAGGTCAGCCTCCCGGGGGCCGAGCAAGACGGGCGAAGCTGGGGTGGGGGAAACTGGGGGTGTAGATGATACTGGGACTGGCGCCTCCAAGAAAGGATGATGCGAGCAGGGAAGAAGCCAGTCTGTAAGATGCCTGCCAGTGAGTGACACACAGTAGGAGAGCAGTGAACATTCGCTCCCCCAACCGCCCCACTCTCCAGCTCTCACAGGGAAACCCACAGCCCTCGGCCACAGTCCCTGCCCTGCGCGTAAGAGATGCCAGCGCGCGCGCACGCACCAAGCTCGCTTTCTGCAGGGCTAATTTTGTAGGTTTGCTTTTTAGCTCTTGGCTTAAGGGTTTATTCATTCTACGTTCTTTCATGAAGTTTTTAGCGAACAAACTTCAGCCTACCCTCCTCAAAGTCTGCCTAGCCTATCAGATAATGTCTGCACCAAATTAGTGGTTAATTTCTAACTATTTTGCATCTTTTGAGGCATACATGTGTCAAAATCAAATTTTGATAATTATCAAAAAGAATTAAATACCCTTGTAGAAAAAAGAAGGGAAGATTCAAGAGCCATGGTTTCCAGAAGGATCTGAATACCACATACAATGCAGCAGATTTCCAGTTAGCTCCAGAAGGTTAATCTTTGGAAGCAGAGGTTTCCTAGTTTACAAACAGGTGGGCATTTGTTAGCCGCAACAGTAAACCTCTGCTCTCTGGTCAACCATCTTCATTAAATTATGCTCAAAGACAACTCATAAAAGGTGTCAATCATTCTACTTAACTATGGGGCTAACCATCTATTATTAATCAGAGCGTATACTTCTGGAATAATAAATGGAGTCTCAAAGATCTGAGTTTGATAAGCCCTATAATGCGATTAACTCCTGTGTCTGGTACCATGTGATAAATGAGATGATTATTCAGAACTGCATGGGAAAGGCTGATGTCCTTTCTGTACCCTCCCACACATCTTGCCTGAATGAAAATGTATTTTTATATAAGAAATAAACACTCAAATAAGCCTTTGTTTTTAAATGCTCATCACTAGAGGTTGAACCCCGGTTGCTTTGTCAAACTCAGGAGAGGAAAACTCGCTGAGCGTTTCTGTTGCATCACTTTTCAGCCATATTTGAAGGGAGAGATTTCTGACAGGACTGGGTGCTGCAGTGAGATTGGAAATTTAGGTCATCTTTACAATTATGTTCGATGTGACTGGGAACAATGTCTCAGAACCACAGATGTTTTAGTCAAAAACTTATTTCACAATGCAGGTGAAAAGACAAAATTCTGGCTTTCTGTTTTGCTCAATCTCTGCACATCCCAGGATGAGACATTTTGCCTGCTATAGTAACAACAGTAAAAGTGCTTGATCTGAGCCCCCAACAGAAGAAACTACCTTGACTTTCTTACTTCTGAACAGTAAATAATAAAGCACAGCTTTATTGGCATAATCTCTTGATCTTTTGGTGCAGAGACCTCAATGTGCTTTATCAACATTAGCCTGCTAATCCCAGCGAGAGCCCGAGGAGGTTGGCAGACTGCCTGCTTCTGTCATTTCAGGTAAATACATAGATAATTGCACATTTTAGACCATGCTTCAGAGCCAAAGAAAGGGAGTTCTCATCCCTCCACCCAAAGTGGGTATCAATGTGTTATCATTGATGAATTAGTTGTGCTCTGACCTAGTATTTCAGCCTAGGTAAAATGCAGGGCTGAGTGTCCAGATGTCTCTGACCCCATGAGGGAGAAGAAGCATGAGCTGGAGTAGGGACAGGCTGAATCTCCCGAGGAGAAATGCTTTCTGGAGCAGTGCATCAATCTAGAAAACACGTGGCCCAGTAGACCAGGGTTTGCAGCCTTGCCTGCACACTGGAACCTACTGGGGAGCTCTAGCAATCATTGGTGTTTGGGTCCCACCTTCAGGACTTCTGCTCTAATTGGCCTAGAAGGTGGCTAGGGCATGGGGAGTTTCTGAAACACAAGAGGTGGTTCTAAAGTAGAGCTGAGGTTGAGAATACGAAAGTCTGGAGTTTCACTAGGAATCTCCACTTTCAGAAGTTCTTGTTTTGAAAAGATCCAGTTTTGCTAGTGAACAGGGAGGTATTTGACCTGAACTTTACAGTGGTATCATTTCTGCCTGACTGTCACATGCTTTGCACTGGGGGTGGCACACTAGTGTTTTCAGAAAGCAGGAAGTGGCTTACTAGGAGGTGATACAACAGCTTTAGATGTTTCTGATTGGCACTTTTTATTTAAAAAATAAATAAAATAGAATAGAAAACATCAGAGCCCATCACAGAGAATTACCTTGCAATAATTATTTAGTGATAATTTTGTAATAACACAAAATACTATTTTGTAAGAAGTTTCTCTCTGCGTGTGAGAGAGAGAGCAGGCACACTTACATTGGGTCTTGATATAAATATTTATCTTAATGAAGATCATGATCAAAAAAAGTATAAAACTCTGACTTCATTCACTAAGACTAATTCTCATGGAAAGTAGCTCTTCTGCTTTATATAAGAAATCTGGAGGTCTGGATGCAAGATGGCAGTGACCATGGGGTTGGACAATTTTTGAGAATAAAATATACAGCCTTAAAATAGAATAGGGACCTGAAGCATCCACCTTTGTAAGTTGGTAACAAAAATTAATGTGAATGGAGTTAACAGTTCTAATAGAGTGGGGACCCAAGAGCCTGTCAGTGCCAGGAAAACAGCAAAATTCATACAGCATCAAAGTTGTCCTGCAAGAGCTTCAGCACCTAGTGATGTCTGAAGAAAATATGAGACTCCCTCAGCCACCTGCAGGGATGTGTTATAGCAATTAATCAAAGAGAAAAACCACAGGCCCCTTTTTCCTCCCAGTTGATTTAAGTAGTCTTCACTTTCCACAATAATAAATGTTAAAGATACATCTCAGAAACCTCAAATTACTGGAAAGAAAGCGCCCTTTCAAAGGCAATTTATTTTAAGATACTATAAATGATACTAATTTTTTGCCCATTTGAGATATATAACTTGTGCTGTAGCAAATCTAATGTCAGGTGTAACCCCATCCATGTAGGTGAACTTCTGGAATTAAGAAGGCATATTTGAATTTGATTCCCAGCATAAGGGCTGGGGTGCATCTAACTCATCTGTGAAAAGACACATCACACAACCACTTCGCTACTGATTACATGGCCTGGGGTCTCTGCTTTCTCCCCGAACACCTCCCCTCAAATGGTGACCCCCAACCCCTACAGCAGCCCTCCGACTTGGGGGGCTTGTTAGAGCAGATGTGAAGATTTCAGGTTGCAGCCTGTGGACCTCTGCTGGGCAGTAGCAGTACCTGGGAGGTGTTCTGTCTGCACACCTGGTTTCTTTAAGTCTTCAGTGATGCCCCCTGTCCAAGCCATCATCCTCTCCCAGCTCTCCTCCACTCCTGCCCATGGCCAAAGCACAGCTTACAATCCCTCTACTCCCAACTTTTGATGAGGAATTCATCACTCTTTCCCCAAGTCTTCTCTTCTCCACCTTTACAGAGCAGTGCTGCTTTTTCTCTCCTCACCTTCAGTCCCTTTTTGCACCATCACCACCCTAATTACTTCCTTGCTGTGGCCAGAAACTACCAGGTAAGTAAGGAAAGAGGCTCTGGCATTCATTGCTTAGTCTGGGAACTACATTTATTCACTCTCTCCCAGGCTGGGAGATACATACTGGATGCTCAGGCCTGCTACCCTCTGCTGTCATCATTGGCTGCTGTGTATTTAAGCTCCGATTTTGATAGAGGGAAAAGCATAGTCACTGGGTTGCTCTGACCTGTCAGCTCTCAAAGTCCATTGTAGTTAAACTTGGAGAAAACCCACTTGATAATACTTGTAAGTACATACAATCTCCCTGAATTGCTTTCCTTTCCTGAAATTGCTTTTGCTTTCAACAATTGAGAAAGTTTTAAACTGGGCTGTCATGTGGTCATTCTTGCCAACTATTTGGGTCTAGTTTGAAATCTAATGAATTGAACAAAAAGAACCTTGAATTTGGGGCATGCTGTACTTTGGTGTTGGTGCTGCTGCTTCTCATGATCCTCAGCAGGGATGCAGAAAGAGTTCTGGTATGCACAGCAGATCCCCCAAATTGGTGGTCTTGGATTCCTTGAAAATTGCTGTGTTTTGCCACTTTCTACTCAAGGCCACTAGATGCTAAAATGTGGAGGATGCATACCACAATAATAGCAATTTGTTTAAAGAAAAAAAAGTAAAAGTAAAGAAATCTGGGTCTCTGGAGATGTTACAACTTTCTCTAAGGTCACCCAGATATACCAAGCAGTTCAAAATAGGCCTATGTATCTACAAGACCCAGACTCCCTCTGTTACATGGCATTTCTTTCACTCAACGCCCAGGCTTACACCAGTGTCAGTGGCATAACCTCAAGTCTCCACTCACCTTGTTGAACAAACTAGAAAGAAGTCTGGCAAACAGACAAAGTAAAGTTAATAACGATAATGATGATGATAACTAAAGGCCTTTCCCCTTTAAACATCTACCAAGTGAAAAAGGATCACCTGCTTCATTCCAGAACTTCTCAGCCTTGAACTAGGAGTGATTCTCTGCTGGAACCTGGTCCTTTCCCTGCCTTATCAACAGGAAGTTGAAGAGAAGTGATATGGTCCTGTGATAATCACAGATATTCTTGCAGATGCTTCTTGGGTCACACAGAATCACAACATATTGAAGTGATAGCAGCCCCTTTCCTCTGCGGAAACGTAAGTCTCCTATATTCAAGCCCAAATGGTGAGTCCTGAGTGTAGTGAGTGCTTAGAAGTTTTTAAAAGTAAATTTTGTTTTTCTGTCTCATACATGCAGAAAAGAGTAGACCCTGAAAGGATGATGATGTATGTAATACTTTTTCTAGGATGAGTTTGTGAACTTAATTGTCCAAACGCGTACATTTTTTGGTGAGCATCTGGTCACATTTCTGTTGTTATTTACAAGGAATGGAATTGTTGAGTCAAGGGCTATATATGTTCAGTTTTAATAAGTCTTATAAAAGCATTTCCCAACATACACTTTGCCTTCCTACCAGCAGTATGAAGAGAATTCTAATCACTCCACATCTTCACCAAAATTTGGGATTTTCTGTCTTTTTCATTTTAGCTACTGTGTGTGTGTGTGTGTGTGTGTGTGTATCTATTTAGTGTTCATCACATATTTCTTTTTGAAACTCAATTTTGTGGAGGTATAATTACATACAAAAAATGCAATTCACATAACAGATACTATTTGATGAGCTTTGAGAGATGTACACACCAGTAGAATCGCCGCCACAATCAACACACAGGATAGTTCCAAATCCCAAAAGTTTTCTCAGGGCCCTTCTGCATTTTCTAGGAGACTCTCTGGAAGAGGAATGGGCTCCCTTCCTGGCCCCGGGCACCTCAGTGACCAGTCTGCAGCAAAGCAGGTTTCTGGAATACTTTCCTGCGGGGCTGTGCAGTCTCTCCCATGCTGGGCTCCCGCAGAACTACTGGCTATTATATTGTGCAAGGCAGGCCTAGATTTTACTAAGTTTCTTTGAGAATCGTTGTGTATTAAGTTATGTGGCTATTTCCTCCATTATATAAATGAATTTCATGGCCTATAAGTTTCTCAGCAGCAAATTCTTGACTTATTCAGAACTTTACCCTGTGCCTTTTTAATCAGGTAAACAGAAAACAGACTCTGCATCCCAACAGTCTGGGGACCACCCCTCTCTCGGCCAAATGCTAACAGTGTTCACATGGCAAGTCCCTGATTCTTTCCTTGCTTTATGTTGAAGCTTCCAGGTTTGGAAGTAAAACAGACGCTGAGTGAGTTTCATCTCTGGATCTTCTCATCCATGTCACAGTGAATGAGCCCTTAGTCTCTCTGAGCTCCGGCTTCCCCCTCTGCAAGAGCAGGATCATAAGGTCTATTTCATGAGTGTCTGACTTCCCACACTCTCTTCACCTGTTGAATGGTGGGTGCTACAAACACCTGCCTTCCACAGGGGTCTTCTGTCCTACAAACCCTGTGGGACATGCAGAGCATCACCAAAAAGGCCAAGAGTTGTTCCCTACATTAAAATGAGTAGGGAAGAAAATAGTAGCTTCTGCCAGCCAAGGCCAGTGCAGTAAAAGTCCTTGTGGGACTCTGTGGGCTTTGTCTTAACCATGTCACTGAAAAATGCTTTTGCTAAGTGCCATCAGCAGAAGTGCCTGCTCTCTTGCCATGAGGAGAAACAAAGACTTGGGTCAGACCCATGATGGAGCACATTCCTTTCTCTTTTGTGGCCCTAGGCTCTGAGGAGGCCCAGGGCAAGGACTCTATTTGCTCAGATCTCATGATACTTTCCCTTCCAAGGACCTAGACAGGGTTTATGCTGGAGAGAACTGATCTGAGAGCTCTGACTATTCTAAGCCTTTTCCCTGTGACAGCCTGTCCCAAGCAGGTGCTCAGGGAGGAGAGTGCCGGTATGTCCCAAGGAACGGGGGAGAAAGGGAGGAGATGGCAGGTGGGTGCGTTGAGTGTCAGCTATCTGCCAGATAATATTGGTCAAGAGCATAAGTAATGATACAGCCAGGAACTGTTAAACCACTTAATCTTTGCAACAAGAAACAACATTACTATCTCCATTTACAATGGCTCTAAGGTTTAAACAGGAAAACAACTTATCTGAGGTCACACAGCTAGCTGAGATTTGTGCCCAAGTCATTGTTGCTCTGTTAAGTATGCTTTTGACCATGATGAAATATTACCCCTGCTTCCATGTTGTGGGTTCCTATTTAATGTTATGGAAACTCTGCAAGGTAAATGTTATTGCCATTTATAGACGGGAAATGGAGTAAAGAACTGAAATAACATTTCCCAAATTCACAGGTCTGGAATCCTAGTAGGAGAACAAGGATTTGTACTCAGGTCTGTTTTATTTTATTTTTAATTCCACATCCAAGACTCTTTTCATCATATTATCTGGTAATAATGATAATGATAGCAAACACTGTTGAATACCTACTGCGTACCAGGCACTGTTCTATGCATTTTACATGTTTTAATGCACTTTATCTTCACAAAAGCACATAAAATATTTTGCAATATCATTCTCATTTATAGACAATGACACTGAAGCTCAGAATGATTATTTCCCAAGGTTGCATTGTAAACAAGTAAAGAACTTGGGGTTTGAACATGAGAAATGTGTCTCCAGAGCCACTTTTCAATCACTGTGTTAGAAGCAACCCCAGTGTCAGGACACTTTACCGCACATGGACAACTTTTGGGACTACTCTAATGTATCTGGGCAGGGTCAAAAGCCACAGAATGAAATAAACATTCAAGAAAGAAAAAGGAACAGGGACAAAATAACAGCAAGTTTGTTAGCTAAGAAAGATTGTCCTGGTTCTTTATAATCCACAAAATGAGTTTGCTTTGATTCTGATGTACGGCAAAACTGGCCTTGATGTATCCACAGTGGAAATCACCCAAGTCTGGAATTGACATGAGAAGTTGATTTATTTTCATTGTTCGTTACAGCAATTCAGTGCAATTTATTTAGGACCACTGTCTCTCACTCAGAGGGAAACTCATAATGCAAACACATTAATCTTGGGAGACAGTATCTTGGATACCGGCAGTTTGGATAATTAGATTGTTGCTCTCAGCATGCATGGCCTGTTCATAAGCAACAAAGGAACTTATCAGATTCTAATAACTCTTAGTGCAGCATATTATACAAACTACTACACACAAAGACATTTGCAATGCTCAAAGAAAATTCCATAACCTGGGCTTTTCTCTGTGTGGAAGTCAATGTGCTTTCCCTCCATAACTGAAAGACCACTTCTCTCATTAGCAGCCTGACTAGAACATTTTTTTACAGATTCTCTAAATGTCTTTCATTAAGAAAAGTCTGGAATTAAAACCCAAGAGTGGTGTGACCTTGAGATTATCCAGACTTGGATCTAAAGTCAAGACCCATCAAATATATTGGGTAAGTTTCTACTGACTAGTACGCTTATAAGTTGAACCCTCCGAACAATGAATGACATTTAATCAATAATGTCCTTTGTCCATATCTCTAAGTTCAGAGAGTTCAGAGGCCTCCAAGCACCTCAGATAAGGATGGTTCCGATGATAAGGAGGTGTTTGTGCAAAGGCTCAAGCTTAAATCACCCTCCTACTTGGAAGTGATAAATCCCCTGGGATTAGTAACTCTCATTCTGCATCCTCTGGTGAATCCCAAGATTTATCTCTGTCTTGGACATAGATAGTAGAGCATGTGTTCAGATAGAGATGTTCAGAGAAAGTTACTAAGTCAAATGGTCAAGCTCTCCTGGGTATAAAAATCACCAGATGTCACAAATAGCTATTGCAAATAGATACTCTTTGGTCCTACTTTTGCTTCCAACTTGGATTCTGCATTGTTGAGCTCTAGTCCACTGTCTTGATTTCATGGCTCCAACCCACTCTTCTGTTTCTGTGAAATACCTCACTTTCTCCACTGCAGCCTGAAATCAGTGACTTTACCACCATAGACATCATCTATCCTTGACCTCAGAGAGTGTCCATGCAGGTGTATTCCAGGTTGCTTTGATCAATTATCATTTTTACCCAACTCATTGGTATTTTTCACAATGTTCCAAGGAATCTCCCTTGGGTCACAGAGCTCTGGAAAACCTTGTGGACCCAGATATCTGCCTCAAAGGCTGTCATTTGGCAACTGTAGACAAAGAAGGCCAAGTAGGTAAGACCCCAGGCTCAATTAGAGGTTTATCTTTAACTGAATTGTGTTACATTCAGTTTGAAAAAAGTATCTTGATGCTATTAATACAATGAAATGCTTGATAATAGTGATCTAAGGGAGATGGCAAGGCTGGAGGGAGGTAAAGCTGTCCTTCATACTCCTCCTCCTGAAAGTACCATGCTCTCCTATTTCTGCATCCAAACATGAAGTTGTTAGACTTTCTTTTCATCTTCTCATTGTTGCATGTGTTATTGGTCTTCTCACTGCCCCTTCAGCCCACCTCACGTTTCTCTCCCTGCCTTTGTAACTCTCTTCAAGCCATTCCCCAACCCAACAGGCTCTCTCGCGACACAATCATTCTCCTGAGAGGGAGAGGCTCCTCCTGCTCTCAGCACTGGGCACATACACCCCTACTCTGAGCACAGCACAGCCTTGGGGTGGGGGCTTAATTAATTCTATGGGCCTCCTTTTCCTAACCTTTAAGAAGGGCACTATGATATTTAACTCACACATTTATTGTAATAATTGCAGAAATGTTATGTATAAAAGTGCTGGGTAGATCCTTCACTATATAGACAGTTTAACCCATTCGTACCTCTTCCCTGCCCAGCAGCACTGGCCTACTTCACTGTCACAGGGCAGAAGTGGACCTCACTAGCAGCCTACTGGACATAGCTATTATTTACTGAGTATTACGTGCAAGGCATGGACTGCAGAATTTTACATTTCCTTTCTCACTTAATCCTTACCAGAAATCCATGAGAGAGGCTTCATTTATTACCCCTGTCTTGAAAGGGAGAAACCTTACATAAGTTGCCCAAGATTACACAGATAATAAAGTTGGGATTCAACCAGGTTGGATGGCTCCTGAACCCAAGCTTCTATCTTAACATATATTGCCTTTTTCAGCAATTGATTCTTAAACATTGCCATGTGCTGAGGGTTCAGCTCCTAGTCCTACTTATTTCCTAAGATATTTCCAGTGATAGAAGAAGACTCCAAATTCTCCATATTCTGGCAAAGGAGATTCCTTTTTGCAAAAATGAAAAAGAAAAAGCCTGAGAAAGTAAATACCTAAAGAGCAGATGGGGTAGCTCTCGTGTAGTCACTATACCTCTCATGGGTCACTGCATGCAGGACATTAGGCTCTGTTAACTCTTTCTCAAGGAGCACTCTTATTCCTTCATGCTGCAGCCCACATGTGACAACAATTTCCAGATGAATGTCAGAATTTACTTTGTCTCATTGATCTCCTGGCCCAGCTGGTGGGAGGAGGCTGTGTGATTTCATACTTGCATCACATCTGACTTTCACTTCCAGGTCTGGCCCACTGGGAGCTCAGAAATTCATCAACACTCCTGTCCTTTAAGCCACTACCTCATGAGGCTTGACCTGGTTGGCCACCACTATCCTCCATTCAAACACTGAGAGTCTTAGGACTAAATTTCACTTAAGTAAAGTTGCTGTTTAAGCCAGCATGTAGCTTTAGCCCAGGCTAGATACTGAGAAAATATGAGGATAAAAAACTCTCCAACCTGCACCCAGATCTTTCTCCAGACAATTGCCAATGGCCGTGCCATAGCTGACAAGGGTAAATGTGGGATGTGAAGGCCAGGAAACTTGCTGCTGGCTGGTCAGAACTTTTGTGAACCCAGAGGTTTTATTGTGTGGCTTCCTCTTCCCGGGGCAGAGCAGTGAGTGACATGAGTAACGGAACACTTCATGCTTCGCACACCCACCTGCGGCCCTTTCCAGTTCTGAGCAAGTTCCAGCCCCGGGAGGACAGTAATTGGGTTGTGGGAAGCCTGGGCTTTGGTGTGGTTTCACACCGGGCCTCTCAACTGTGCCTTTTTAAAGTTTTGTCATTCCCAGCCAGCTGTTATTTCACTGCCTGTGGTTTTCTGTGTAACAGTCTATAAGAAGATTAATTGTTCTGCAGATAATGGGAACATGATTTTGACAAGAGAATGCAAGCAGCTCCGAGTAGATACCAACAGAGGGGCCCATAAAACCTTGGAAAACTGAAACTGGCCTCCTCAGAGTGAGAGTTCTGTTTCTTTCTGAGATGACAGTAACAAGGGTAGGCAGTGCCCCTGTGCAGATTCTCTGAGCATGACAAAACATTGCGCAAGTTCTGGAAGATCTGGTCCCCTCACACCCATTGAGTTTGTGTCCTTTGAACTGAAGAGATGAAAGGATTTGATCAGAACAGTGTTTTCTGTTTAGATGGAAAAGGGCAGCTGTCCTCACATTGACCTTCTTAGTCACTGCTGTGGTCTGAATGTACCCCCCAAATCCATATGTTGAAACTTCCTTGCCAATGTGAGTACAGGTAGGAACTATAGGAGGTGATTAAGTCATGAGTGCCCTCATGGGTAGGATTAGAGGACTTTAATACAAAGGGCTTGAGCAAGTGAGGACACCCCTTTCTTCTCCTTTTGCCCTTCTGCTTTGGGCCATGTAAGGACACAGCATTCACCCCTTCTGCCTTGGGAGGGTGTGGCATGAAGGCCCTCCCCAGACACTGAAGGCCAGTGCCTCAATCAGGGCCTCTAGAAATGAGAGCAACAAATTATAAATTTCTATTATTTATAAATTACCCAGTCTGTGGTATGTTGCTATAGCAGCACAAATGAACTAAGATAGCCACACACATCCCTAAGTTATTTCATGATTCCCAAACACGCCAACCCCTTAGCAGATGGGTCCTGTGAACAGAGATCATGACCACTATTTATGTCCCCACTCTGGGTGTTGTAATCCTCTAAACTCTGAGACTGTCCCCTCTGCCTCTTGAGTTCTGCCCTGTCACTCTCTCCATTGGTTTCCACTGTTGTTACCCATGGGCTCCTTTCTGCTGTTGGGGCCATGATTTTTCCCTGTGCATGTTTAGGCTCCTCAGCTGACATAAAGAAGGAGAGATAATAGTAAATATTCATTGGATATATGACTTTGTGTATTTGATCTCATTCTGTCTTGAGAATTAGATATTGTAATCCCATTTTACAGATGAGGAACCTGAGGCTCCATATGACTTGAGTCATTTGCCAAACTTACACAGCTCATGGCCAAGGTTGGCTTCAAACCCTTGTTTGGGTGATTCCAAATCTCTTGCTTGCTCTACCAAAGTGTACTTGGAAATAAACATTTTAGAAATTCTCTCTCTTGTATCTTTGTTGGCTCACACTTTAGCACAGCATCTTGTTGTGTTAAACACTCGAGGTTTCTGTTGTAGATGAAGGTTCTCTGAAAGACATATGGACATAATCTTGAACCCCAGAAGCCA
The DNA here is from genome assembly GCA_963574655.1 of Perodicticus potto. Taxonomy (NCBI): domain Eukaryota; kingdom Metazoa; phylum Chordata; class Mammalia; order Primates; family Lorisidae; genus Perodicticus; species Perodicticus potto. The sequence goes on along the minus strand of CAUYRH010122575.1, from coordinate 41,205 downwards.
TGCATAATATATCAGGTCATGGCAGGTCAACATGAGATCAATACTACAAGGTCGTAAACAAAGACATAATTTTAAAGCCTAAACCTGCTTGTCATGAACACATCTTTCCATTTCCAGCTAGATTCTAACCAAGGCATATCAAGTTACATTAAGTACTGCAAAAACAATGGGGTAAAACCCATTTTTCCATATAAGCCAATTAACTGGGTCATCTTTCCCAATTATTGCTGTGATCAAGCTAATGTGTTATTAAGAAAACTGAAATAATTGTTTATGACTTAGTTACTTTGGTCAAAAAATAATTGAATTGAATGACCATTAAAGAAAATATAATCCATGGCTATGCACTGAGTCAGTCCACAAACAGCCAGTGTGGGGGAACAGGAAGTTATAAGCACTGAATTTTAGGGCTAAGACTAATGTCTTGATGTCACCTACTTCAGCCTTGCACATCAGATCAACCCAAATGCCAGCCCTCTCCACTTTTCTTTAAACTTTCTGGCCTTAGTGGCCTTTTCCTTTTCCTAGAATGCCCCATGCACACTCCCAATTGTGTTCGTTCCAGCTATCTCCAACTTATCCTTTAGACTTACACTCGATTTTGGTTTCCAGAGGGAAGCTTACTGGAAGCCCCTAATTTGTACAGCATCTTAATCTTCCCTACTTACCAACTATCACAGTTACAATTGCTATTCAATGTCTGATTAACGTCTGTCTCCTCTACTAATTTAAATACTACCAAGGCAAGAATCTTACGTTTCGGGGGTTTTGTTTCTGTTTTGTTTCCCCTTCATTTATTCATGCTTCTGTTTAGTTATTCAATCTATAATATTTACTGAGCATCTACTGCGTGTCTGTACCCTGGCCAGTGCTAGAGATAACAATGAAGAATATTTCTTGGATATATGACTTTGTGTATTTGATCTGATTCTGTCTCTTCATAACAATGAAGAATATCTCTAGCACTGACCAGAGTACAGACACGCAGTAGATGCTCAGTAAATATTGCAGATTGAATAACTAAACAGAAGCATGAATAAATGAAGGGGAGACCAATAATACTGACTGAGGACCTGCTGTGTGTTAAACGCTCACAACAGTTTTATGTGGCACTTCCGGTCCTCCCTCAGTGACCTCTCCATTATTAAAAATCTCGCTTTAATTCCTAGTCTTATTCCTGCTGGGAATCCACCTGCTGCTGCATTTGCTTTTCCTTGTTACCTGTTATTATCTGTCCTAAAGGCAACCTGTCAGAAAAGGAGGTTTTAGGATTTAGCTACACCCCACATTCATGCATGGATACAGCCACATGCTTTGCTTCCTGGTGTAAAATAAAAAGGACAGAAAATGTTAAGAATTTTTGAGAAGACTCGGTGCCTGTAGCTCAGTGGTTAGGGCACCAGCTTCATTCTCTGGGGCTGGTAGGTTTGAACCAGCCCAGGCCTGCTAAACAAAAAACAGCCAGATGTTGTGCAGGGACCTGTACTCCCAGCTACTTGGGAGGCTGAGGCAAGAGAATCACTTGAACCCAAGAGTTTGAGGCTGCCGTGAGCTATGATGCCATTGCACTCTACCCAGGGCAAAACAGTGAGACTCTGTCTAAAAAAAAAAAAAATTAGGAGAAGTATTTTAGAAAGAAAGAAAAACCCTAAAGTATATTCATATGAAGAAACTTTATCTTCTAACTTGGGAATATGGTAATGGAAGTGCTGCTACTCCTTAAGAAACACTAAAAATGCCATCCAGACTCTTCTAGCTACCCCCAGGAATGGGCAAGCTTTGGGCAGCAGATTGCACACTCTGGTGCTCAAAGCAAACTCCTTTCAGGGAAGCATCTTCCGGGAGTCAGTGTGCCTTTTCCTTATAATTGACAGGAACTGCAAGTGACTTTTACGTAAACTGTGATTTATTTATTTATTTTTGTAGTAATAATCATCAGTCTTTGAAAAAGTTCTTTTCTTTTTTTCTTATCGTTGGGGATTCATTGAGGGTACAAAAATCCAGGTTACACAAATTGCATTTATTAAGCAAAGGTAAACTTTGATTTAAAAAACAAAACTTGCAATGTATTGAAAGATTTGTACAATGAATGGATTGGCTGTCCTTAGGTGCATCCTTGCAGCTGCTAGCCTGTTGAGGTGGGGCTGAAAGGCCCCATTTGGTGATGGGATTTCTTTTGTTGTTGTTTCCAACAACCTCTAAGGTTCTAGGGTCTACATGAAGACCCTTCACTTACTATGGGTCTTTTCCTAGGTTTATGGTCTGCTTGTGTGAAAAATTCATCCCTAAATAAATTAGATAGCTTAGGAGGGTTCTGGGCCACCCGTCATTTGACTCCTAACTACAGTTTTCAGATTAAACAAATAAAAATGTGTGACACATGATTAAATTTAATTATTTATACAATTCAAAGATAAAAGATAAATAATAAAAATGATGTGTTATTTTTAAAAATCACCTATTATTTACGTGAAATAGTTGATAAAAATCCAAATTACATACCCTTCTGTAACTATATTTCCCCAATGATTTGGCTGTCCTGAGCAGTTATTTGTTTTGCAGAATTTATTTATAAAATTTCTTGCAGTTTTAGTCTGTACATGTATTCTCATTACATTATAGTGTAGCTTCCACAGTGGTCAAATCTAATTGGTCTTTTGTTCATTGAATACTCGCTAATAAGGAAGCCACTCTCAACCCGTTATGGGCCGGTGTGCTGAACACGTACTGGCATCAAGTTAACATCTCTAAGAATTATCCTTCAAATTTTATTTGTCGCTCCACATAATGCCACTGTTCATGACTTGACTTGTTTTACCTTTCTTCAGCAATGCATTGAATCACTTGATCAACATTTTAAAATTGTGAAACTCGATAAAGAAGGTGGTCTTCAATTTTTAATCTCTTCAACACAACACATGCTGAAATGGTATTTAGTAACATCCAGGTTAAAAAAAAATCAAATTCTTCAAAGGATGAACTCCATTTAAAAAGATAATCATGACAGGCTCTATAATGATTACTCACTTCAATTCAGAATTTATTTTCCTGTTTATAGTAAGTTTGTCTTTTTAAGAACAGCTGTCACACTTCAAGGGAAAAGTTTTTTTCATTTCTTTCTCTAATACATTCAATGAATTTCTTTAAGCAATGGAGTCTTCAATAGGACTATTTGCTTTTTTTCAATTTGCATAATCTTATTGCTAAAGAGATACTGAAAACTGAAAGTGATAAGAAATAAAAAGAAGTATGCTTTCACTCAATAGATTACTTAAGAAGTCAAGAAGATCTTGGCCTTTTCTTCAGAATTAAAATATGATTTCGGTGCTACAAATAAACTTTTAATTCTCTCAACTGCATTTGCTAGAGAGATCCAATGGGCTTTTGAATTCAAAAGGATTGAAGAATACTAGATATGAGCAAAATCACAATCATTCAGTTCAAACAAAATAAAGGATAAGAACAAGAATTTCATGGCAATTATGTCAATGTCAATAGAAAGGGCATCAGATGCGTCCTTATCCTGTAGTGATGAGTAGCAATGCACAGAGTATGAGCAGGAAGCCAGCACTTCCCAGAGCATCATTCATGGTTTGCTTCAAAATTGAATAAGTATGGTCTGGACCCTTATGCAAATATCCACTAAAATTTATATTTGTATTACTTTCCCTAAAGTAGTACCATTTTTCTCATTAAGTCCTAATGCTTCTAGAGGGTCTTTGAAAAATTTGCTATTTTTTTTTTTATTAAATCATATCTGTGTACATTAATCCAATCATGGGGTATTTTTGAGCTCTCATCTGGAAAGGATTTTATTCACAGTAGTCTTATAAGCAAGGTCTTTTATAATTACAAAAAATATATTGCACAAGCAACGAGAAACTTTTTTCTACATAGTGATTACTTGAATCGATGGCTATGCCTTAAAAAGATCTTTGATAACTTCTGTAATCATAAATGGAGCTACTGCATTATTATTATGGCCATAGATTTCATCTTGGAATTTGAAAATTTGCTTGCAATTTTGGAGCCTGAAAAGACTTCTGGTAGCATAATCTGTTGACTTGGAGACTAACTCCCAGTGTGGAAGGGGCTGCTCTGGGACCACCTCTCACTTGCCTCCTTATCTTCCCGGGAGGTTGTCAGGACACTGTCTTCATGACCGCCTGGGTTCAGACACGGCAGTCGGCTCCTATCTGACTCCCTCCCAGGGTGCAGCTGCAGGCCAGGAAGCTGCTTCTGCACCCTCAGGGGCTCTTCAGCAGCAGGATGTCCCACCATTTTGCAGCATTGTCCCGGAGCACTTTTGTTCTGGTGCTGTCCTTGCAAAGAGCTGGGACCCTTTTGCTATGTGAATAATAAACTGTTTCAGTCAAATAAGGGGACTGTTTCTTTACCAGGTGAATCTGCGGCCTTTCCTGACAACCCCCCACCCTCACCCCGTGCTAAGTCTCGGTCTCTTTCCAGGGCAGAGCACACTCCAGTCCACTAGAGATGCTCAGGCTTGTCTTCCTTGGACACATGGGGACTGAGGGCTAATCCCAACACTGCAACAGTGGCTCTCCTTTTCTCTCCATCAAACAGGCAGACAACGATGTCAGTCAGCTATGACCACAAAGATGCCACACAGCAAATGACCCCAGATCTCAGAGCCTTAAAACAGCAACAGTTTATTCTCATAGCTGTGGGCTGGTTAGAACAGCAGGTCTGAGTGTCTGTCCTTCTCCATGGACCTGGGGTCAGCCAGGCATCCTCTCTTCATGACAAAGGCAGCACAAAGAAAGGGAGTGTGCCCTCCCTGCACAAGCACATCCTAAGCCCCTGCTTCCACCCCATCCTCAAGCATCCCACTGGTAAACTGAGCCACATGCTAGAGTGACGGGTGGGGGAGCCGTACTTCCCCCATGAAGAGGAGATGGAAGGACTGATTACTCTTTAATAATAACCTAATCTTCTATATCCAAGAACCACTGTGTACTCTAGATTCAGGGGATACAGGACAAGCTCTCCAGGCAGCATCCCTGCCTCTCCTTTTGGGGAAGAGACAGTGAATGGGACTCATAATTCAACTCTCCTCAAAGAAATCCTTTCCAATCTAGATCTCTTCTCAGAGAAATCTTCCCTATCTAGACCCTTATATTCCTAAGGAAGGTTAGGAGAGTGAGGAACATTTGATTCTCTCCTTTGAAAGAAGGGTGATCTGTTTTGCAACACACTTTGATATCTGATATCTAGTGCACAAGGGCCTCTGCCAAATCTTCCATTTGAACATCTCCTTACATAACCAAACCTGGAAATGCACACAGAAATGACCAACTTTACAGCTTTAAAAAGAAAGTTTAATTTTAGGGAAACAGAGAATTTGCCATCCTTCCTCATAATCTCCTGTTGGGTAGGTTTTGAAACAAGAGGAAGCTGCATACTTAGAATCCTAGAAAAAATCTTAGAGAGAATGAATTTCCAGGGTCAGAGCCTTCCTGGTTAGTGCTTTTTCTGGTTTTTTCCACTAGTGAGAACTCATGGCCCCTTTCTGCTCAGGCATAATCAGTTCAGAATTTAGGTCTTATTACTCAAAAGCTGACTTCTAATGCTCCCTGTATATGTGTGAACAAAACTTTTCCTCTTCCTCCGTCTTTCTTAGCTTGAGCAAAGAAATGTGAAGCAGTGAGTGGAGGATGCTTTGAGCAGGGTGGGAGTGAAATGAGAAGGGGAAGTAGAAAAATTCTCAGCAGAAGAGCAGGTCTTCCTCAGCCATACTTTGGATCCTCAAGCAATGGCTATGAAAATGAGCCTCACCCTGGGAAAACTGGGATGCAGCTCAAGCCTTATTCTTCTACTGTTGATTGGTGCATTTTTAGTGATAAAGAAATGTAAACTCACGAATTATGTGCTCACTAAGACAGAAAATGTGATTAAGCACATTTCAAGGAATTGGGCTTAGGCCTTTAAGAAAGAAAGTTGAGCCTCTTCGCCTTTTCCTTGTTGGGACAATGGAGGTTGTTCACTGTCTATGGCACACATATCTTGTTCTGTTTGGCTCCTGCTACTCTGTAAACCTATCTTTTTCTTTCTCAATACATTTTGTTTCATGCTTGCCAAAGAAAGAAAGAAAAAGGAAAGAAAGGGAAGGAAGGAAAGAAGGAAGGAGGGAGGGAGGGAAGGAAGCAAGCAAGCAAGGAAGGAAGGAAGGAAAATAGATTAAGGGCTTACAGGAATTATCTTCAGAGCCATGAACAGTACCTTCCAATAAATGGTCAAATAATCTTTGAATGGGCTGGGCAAACCATGTACAAGTGTGTCTTTGAAAGGCTGTGTTGTACTCTCTATTCAGGTTTCGGACAATCTTCCCTAACAAGCATATCTGAGCATGTTTGCTCACTTGAGGGTGAGCCTTGGTGAAATTCTGTTTGCCCAGGGACTGAGAAGCCTCCTGGGAAATGACTGCCACTGTCATACCCGGGGAGCTGAGATACACCGGGCCAGGCCAGACCATGTCTTTTCAAGGGCAGGGCCATGGGAGCTGGGTGCTGGTGAGAAAGCAGCGTGTTGTCTGTTGAGAATTTAGCACCAATTAAGTCAAATAGCTAACTAAAAGTTAGCTTGCTTTTTAGAATCACCGTGCACCAGCAGGTAACGTCAGGGAGGATGGAATTCTCAGCTGCTCTAGGTCAGATCAATCGCAGGGACTCCACTCGGAGACCTCTGGGAATCAAAGGGCAGGTGTCACAGGAGCACAGAGGCAGCAGACTAAGAGAGACTAACAGAGAAAAGAGCTTTGCCTCTAGTGATTTCATGGGGCATGGGATTCTGGGTGCATCACTATTATGTGCCAAATTGTGTCTGCCACAAAATTCATGTGTTGAAGTCCTAACCCCAATACCTCAGAGTGCGATCTTATTTGAAAATAGTGTTGTCTCAGATGTAATGAGGTCTCTAGAGCGGGACCTTATTAACGCCATTATGACTGAGCTCTCATAAGAAGGGGAAATCTGGACATGGAGACACAAGCAACGTCAGCAAGGGAAGGCAGGGATCAGGGCGGGGCTTCCACCAGCCAAGAGACGCCCAGAATTGCCCGCAAACCGTGGGAGGCTAGAGGAGCCGTGGGGACGAGTTCTCTTTCACAGCTCTCAGGAGGAAACAACACTGCAAACATCTTGACCCTATACTTCTACCCTCCAGAACTACGGAATGATAAATGTCTGTCGTTCAGCCGCTCACTTGTAGAACTCTGTTACAGCAGCCCGAGCAAGCAAATCCAGTAGCTGTAAGGTCAGTTGTAGAACTTGCCCTGCTGACAATCATTGCCTCAGGACAATGCACCTTATCCGCCAAGACCACAGCAGTTGGGTACAGGAACCAGGCTGTATTTCACTTACGTGGATAGCTCTTTATAGCTCAAGAACCATTATATGCTAAGTCACTCGATCCTTACAACATCCTTGTACAGTAAATGGCTGGCTAATTATCTCTACTTTGCAAAGAAAAAAAATCTGATTATCAGGAAGATTAAAGAATTTTCTCAAGAACACAGAGCATGTAACACAGGTGGGATTTGAACCGAGACTGTCTGATCCTGGGGCCAATTTTCTTATCATTATGTGGTTCTTGGAAAATGCATCATGTCTTCTCCTCTTCATCTCTCATTGCATAATGATTGCAAAATTCCCTGATTCTGCAGGGTCTAAAACAGAATTATGACAACTTAAATATTCTTCCCCTATATTATCATAAAGCGAATGTATTTATCTCAAAGACTGAGCAGATTTATAGTAAGTGGACAGGCTGTTCATTTAAAAATGACTTCTGTAGATTCCGGTACCACTTGGAATTGCTTTGGCCAATTCATATACCCCACACCTGAGGTGCCAACACAGGAGGCTATAAGAGGAAGGCATAACTTCAAACACAAGGACATTCTGTGGGTACCTGTTCTTAGTCACACATCTATTAGGTTAAAGAGGTTTCATAAATGTTGCCTCCACTGTACAAATTATCTTTCCCAGGCATCAGAAATCCATCACTTGGCTCAGCGCCCGTAGCACAGTACTTATGGCACCAGTCACCTACACAGAGGGTGGCGGGTTCAAACCCAGCCCGGGCCACCTAAACAACTGCAACAAAAAAAATAGCCAGGCGTTATGCTGGGCTCCTGTAGTCCCAGCTACTTGGGAGGCTGAGGCAAGAGAATCACTTAAGCCCAAGAGTTTGGGTTGCTCTGAGCTGTGAAGCCACAACACTCTACCGAGGGCAGTATAGTAAGACTCTGTCTCAAAAAAAAAAAAAAAAAAAAAAGAAAGCCATCACTTGGTATTCTTGTTCTATTATTTCTCGTTAATTGGGATTTGCCCTAAGTAGATCAAATGAAGAATATATTGATGTAAATTGCACCAATGGAACAGATCTTTCTGGGAAAATTGGGAAATGGACTAGGAGTTGAAGATTAATATGATCAAGAAATATCATTAGGATGTTCTGGGAAGGAATAATAAAATGGACAAATGCAGGCCAATAGATTGTAACATAGAGTAAGGGTATAATATTATTCACTGTTATCCTTGTAACTCTTAGAATTTCATTCATTCATTCCCTTGTTCTTCTAGTATTTATTCAGTACCCATTAAGAGCCAGGCACTATTCTATGCACTGAAACTCAGCAGTGAATAAAGCAAAGTCCTCACTTTGCTGGGTCTTAAAGAAAGACAGACAATATAGTAAGAAGTAAGCCACATATCAGATACACATAGACTCTAAAGAAAGTTAAACCAGGTAAGGAGAAAACCTTGGCAAAAAAGTTATATTTACTAGTAGTCTAAACAAAGTAAATCATGAACACATGAATGTCTAGGAGAAAAGCTTTTGAGGCAGAGAGACCAGTAAGTGCAAAGGCCCTGGGGCAAAAGTATGGTCAACATAAGAAGGAGGCCAAAGTGGAAATGCTCAACACATGAATATCGATTGAATCATAGTGGTTAAGTTTAAGGGACTAAGAAAGGGCTAGCATATTTTGAGTACAAGATTTATATCATAGAATGAACAGGGAAGGATCAGTTAGAGTATACACTGGCCTAATCTTTTATGGTGATTTAGTTTTTTTGGATGTCTTCTGGGAATTCACAATGCCTTGGAAGAAAATAAACATAAAATCTTTCATTATTGAGTCTGTCCCAGTGTCTGACCCAACTCTAAGGGCTTTAGAAACACAGTTTCATTAAATCCAGTTTAATGAACAACAGCATTAAATAATACTTGGAGAAAGGTATTATCCCCATTTTTTTGGATGAAGAAACTGAGGCTACAAAAGTTTAAATGAAGTTTCTAAACTAGAAAAGGAGGATAAAGATTCAGTGAAATGTGTCTCATTTCAAAGCACTGGCTCTTAAACACAAAACTTTACCCTTTTTTCATGTGTCTTACAGATCTAGTTTCATATCAAAAGAATCTAAAAATATACAACTTTCCATCCTATTTCCAAGCTCTGTAATATTGGAGATGGAGTACACAAATTCTTAGATATATACAGGATACACTTCTAAAATGAAGGGGCATTTTGTTCCTCCCTCTCTCTGTATTACCCATTTTGTTCACATACTTACTGTGAACTACTGACTACCTACTGTGGGTCTAGGCACTCCTCTGGGAGCAAAAATGGAAAAGATGCAACCCTGTCCCAATAAGGACCCAACAGGAGTTTCAGGAAGACCTCCAAGAACCCTACCAGCAAGAAAGAGATGATACTCTGAATATGATAGCAGATGATACTAGCAGTTCAGGGAGAGATTACTACAGGACCTGTTTATAAAGGTGTAGAATAGTGCAGGACTCTGGGGCACTAAGAAAGAATAATCTTCTTACAGAAAATATAAAGCATTGCTGATTCCTGCTAGGATATTCAAACTTGATTTGAATTAAACTTTTCTATTTTGAAAATGTTTGGTGCCATATCTATGCTTGTGAATGCCCCTAAGATTCTGGTTTTGGTCAATGCCAGACAAGGGCATTTTTATAGTGTCTTTTTCCTCCTGGATCCTTTTTCTAAAAACATCAAACACCTCTTGTTAACAGTAGTCTTCTTCAGTGATTTCAGTTACCTTCACTGGAAAATTTTGCAGAGCACGTTATTTCTGTTTGCAGCTTCACTAAGGACTCCACTTTTATGCCAACCGCTTCAGTTCCTAAAGTGATCAAACCATCTGTTGCTTGCAGTGAGCACCTTTTCCTGTGATCAAGTGGTCCTAGTTCTCAACATTTGAGAGACACACAGAAAGTACTGCTTGGCTCAGAAGTACGTGAGTTTTCTATTGTTGCATAACAAATTACCTTCAGAACATAGAGATTTCTCAGAAATTATCTCACAGTTTCTATGAGGCAGAAATTCAAGAAAGGTGTAGTTAGATAGCTCTGGCTCTGCATTTCTCATGATACTGTAGTCATAATGTGGTGTGGATCTGCTTGCTAGATGGCCCACTTACACTGCTGTTGACAGAAGACCCAGTGCCTGGTTATGTAGGCCTCTCCATGGGCTGCTTAATGTGTCCTTATGCTATTTTTCTCCACGGTGAATGACCCAAGAGAGGAAAGGCTTACCTTTCAGTGTCTTTTATGAAGTTACCCACCATCACATCCAATACATGCTATTCTTTGGAAATAAGTTACTAAGTCCCCATACTCTAGGAAAGCCAAATTAAACTCCATTTCTTAAAGGGAACAGTATCATAGAATTTATAAACATACTGTAAGTCATTGGCAGCAATATATGGATTTCTTGCTCATACATGCATTAAATCAAAAGGCTTTCTGTCTCATAAGCAAGTCCATTATGTTTTCTTATCTCTTAATTTCACATGACTTCATTGGCCTGGTCCCTATCACTTCATCACCAGCCTTGGTGGTCTTTGGCCATTATGAGAGGAATATCTTTCATAACAAGAAAGCACATAAAAGCAAAGGAATAAAAGTAGAAGCAAATTAATTATGGGAGGCTATAGTTATAATACATAAATGATATATAAATGATAAAGCAAAATATTACTACCAACAAAGAACTTTACCAAATGCTCTGCTCATTAGGAGTGCAAATGCTGATTTCTTCAAAATGAAGCCCAGCCTTTTGAAGGGCTAACTAAATTAGTCAGTCTGTCAAGGATAAGTTAAATAGAATAATTATCAACAGATATATTAAGCAACTCAAAGTTGTGATAAATTTTAGGAAATCTAGTCCTGCCACATACTTGCAGAATTCTAGAAATGGTCCTTTGCAAAAGTAAAAAATAAGATGAGGAGGAATGAATGAGAAACATTCTTGTTGACCAAACACTTAGCAGTAAAGAGTGTAGCAGGTATGTTTCTACGTACCATTTTTCATTGACAATACATTGTGATAACTGTCTCACATGCAGCCAGCACCATCACCCCAGTATTGCCACTGTTAAGTAGAATAGTAACATGCCTACATTGACATAGAAAGTGATGAAATGTAGGCTGATGAAAAAAATGCACTGGCAAAATGAGACCATGGTTTGATTTTAGTACTTTTTCTCACTGACTTGCAAAATGGAAAAGAGCATCTTTGCTTCACCCTCTGCCTGTAGGATCATAACTAAAATAGTTCTTAATATTGGGTCTTATAGGATATAAGAATAAGACTGACAGAAACATGATCGTAATTATAAAGACTTTACAAACTGTCCTCCAGGCCTTCAGTGCAGCAGAAAGTTTAAATTAGTAGCAAATACACTTACAAGTATTTTTTTTTCCTCCATCAAGAAAAAAGTTTACTGAAGTAGTTATTTCAATGCATTACCCAAATATTACCTTATTTTCACCTGTTACCTACAATGTTGGGCAAGGTAAGAAAATTTCACATTAGTGGCATTTTATTCATTGTGCATCAGTGTTAAAATATTATTAATCAAGACGAGTTTACTAGCCCAGAGTCTATACAAAAGGATTTTTAAAACCACTATATGTGGGGTGGTGCCTGTGGTTCAGAGAGTAGGGCACCAGCACCATATATGGAGGGTGGAGGGTTCAAACCCAGCCCCAGCCAAACTGCAACAAAAAAATAGTCGGGCGTTGTGGTAGGTGCCTGTAGTCCCAGCTACTCGGGAGGCTGAGGCAAGAGAATCACCTAAGCCCAGGAGCTGGAGGTTGCTGTGAGCTGTGATGTCAAGGCACTCTACTGAGGGTGACAAAGTGAGACTCTGTTGCTAAAAAAAAAAAAAAAAAACCACTATATGCGTTGGGTGGACAAACACCCAAGAACCTTTATTCTTGTCTAATATAGCAATCTTAGAGTTATGCTTTCTTTAAAAATTGAGGTTAATTATTTGGTGCACATTGATTTGAATACATTTGTGACATTTCACATAGGAATTATCTTGATTTTCTTCTGATATCAATAAAGATGTTTTTCTTTCTACTCTTACAAGTCTTTATGGTCTCTAACAGATGTTCAACCCACAACTACCTTTCTCAATACATGTATCAATTGTTTGGGCATAAAGAACCAGTTCTGTGTTTGCAACTACAGGAGAGAGAGGATGTAACATTTAACCCCACCCACCACCAACTTACAAATTGAAATCACTAAGGACAGCATCAGTTTATTGATGTAAGAAGTCTTAGAGTAGGACTAGTTCTATCTCAATTTCCACCGAAGTGTTTCTAGAATAGATACAATTTATCAAAATGAACATGGTACAAATACTAAAATTAATAATTTACAAAGATGTGATGGAGAACTAGTCATGTGACTCTTGACCCCTTCAACAATATGGAGGTAATGAAAATTGGACATAATGTAAGAAATGGAGATGTTTCTTTGAAAATAGCTATTGCCATTCTGAGTCCATATTTCCATCTGGACGTCAAGAAGGTGTACTGAATTCTTTACCTAAATCCCAGTGAAAAATACTTTTATGCAGCCACTTAGAGCTCCGCCAGGAGCCACCTCTTCCTTAGAGTTGCTAACACAAAAATAATTTTACTTTAAGTCACCTGTGTAATTTTCATCAATGTCTTCTACTAGACATACTGATTACTGATCTGAGATCATCTTCATGACTTGTAAAATTACTGGAAAGATGTCTATTACCTAAGAATGACTGAAAAAGTCCAGAGACCTGCAAAATTTTCATGAAGAGGCATTATGAAAGATTTCTCCAAAAGTGTACACTTTAAAGGTGAAGTGAGAGATAAAAAAGTACACTTGTTTTAGATTCCCACATAATTTATGCTTGTTTAGCATTTCAGTAGTATATGCAATAAGACCAGTGTCTTTCCCGTGCAAAATTAGACCAGTTCTGTCCTATTGGAAATGTAAATCCTCACAATGTCGAGCCAGAGTGAAGAACATTCAAAAGACCAAACTCCTAAGATTAGAAATCTGCTGTTGGGGCTTTGAGAGTTGGGCAAGGTTAACCATGATTCGGTTGTCATGGAGGTAGGATGACTGGTATTTTTTAAAAGGTTCCTCCAACTCACTGATGTCTTCAATTCTGTAATTAGATATTTACTTCTTCCCTTTATGGGCTTACAGGGTGTCCCAAATGTCGTCCTAGAACCACCATACAGAGAGAAAATAGGAAATTGTAGCTAAATGTACCTTTTTTAACAAAATATTCATTACCAAATTTTACAAAGAGGCATTCAACACTAGAGAATACTCTATAAATATTTTATAAAATTTCGTAATGAACAGTTTACAAATACAAGTATATTTAACTACAATTTCCATTTTCCTATGTATAGCACTTTAGATGTGACTATTTCAGTCATTCTTAGGTAATAGACATCTTTCCAGTAATTTTACAAGTCTTAAGATGATTTCAGATTAGTAATCAGTATGTCTAGTAGAAGACATTGATGAAAATTACACAGGTGACTTGAAGTAAATAAATACAGGGAATACCCTGTATTTATTTTCTTTTAAATGTAAACTACTCTCAAAACTTCTCCCTCACATGTTTCTTTTTTTCTCAGGTAATTATGGTAATGGACACATTAAGTCTCATCTGCCCTACACAACTCAATGTACATAGTTTAGTAGATCCACTATTGAACAAAGTTTTTAAATGGAGTATGTAAATGAGGATACCAGGCTGAGAGAAAAGAAAAAGAGATCCTTTAAAGGAAGAAAAATAAAGCAAAACAAAAATTGAAGACTAATAGACAGGCAATGACCTTTACTTTCAGAACAATTTTTCCTGGGTCTGGACCTGAGTGTGGGATGCTCAATGCTCAATATTACTGTGTCTCTTCCATCCTGAGGGGGGCTATTTTCTCCTTACGCTCAGATTCTTGTTCTTGGGAATTGAAGAATTAATTCATGGATCACACGTAAGCAGAAGCTACACAGCAATCATTTATTAGAAGATAGGAAAGCTTACAACACAGTGGAAGAGATCCCAAACAGGTTGTTCTTGCAGCTCAGCTGAATTGGACTTAATACACCTTGTCTGTCTCCCCAAACCTGCTGGCAAACTTGATTGGTTTCTTTAAACCTTAACTGACTGGCCTCTGTTGATTGGCCTTTTATTTGTGCTGGTGGACTTTTTCCACCCAATCCTCAGGGGAGGTCCCGCCCCTGGCATTGCCCCACCTAGCAACAGCCAGTGACCAATGGTTGCACAGATTGCCCTAAAGTCGTTTGTTGCGCCCCTTTCTTCTTGGTGCAGGTTTCTCAGTTCTTCCTTAAAGCCTTTTAATTCCTATCACTTAAATCCACCTCATAGGCTGCCAGACAATTCCTCAAATGTCAATCATTTAAACAAAGGCTACTGACACCTTTAATGCCTTTTCACAGTACTGGATGACAATGAACTCTTAACTGTTTCCCAATTCAATGTCTTGGGGGTGGGCTTGGGTAGATTGGGGCATAGGGGGCTGTCACTGAAAGGTTAGAAATGAATTGAATTATAAAATGAGGATGAAAATTGAAGAAATTAATATATCTGTCTCCAAAATAACACCAGACATGTTCACTTGAGCCACTGCCCTTGTCATGGCTCTAAAGTGGGAAAAGTTATCTCAGTATTTGGCATCCAAACTCAAATATCTCCTCCTTTCCACACTTTCTCCAGTCCTTGGTAGGCCGTTAAAGAAATTGAGACGCTCTTGAAGATTCCCCCAAAAGGCTGTTGTTGGTGCTCAGCTCAGAAGACAAAAGCTAAGGCAGCTCAGTGGGTGGGTACACGCAGTTCCTCATTCATTGTGGCTCAGGACGATGCGTGGAGCTCACAAAGATACAGTTCGAAAAACCCAAATTAGACAAGAACAACAAAACCCCTCCTTTTTCCACTGTTGTTTCCTGGAAATGGGAGTCAATAATCAGTGGGGAAAAGTGAGTACAGAATGCCCAGGAATACAAAACATCACCAACATTACATAAGGCCGTGTTGTGTTCCTCTTTTTTATCCTCTGGGCAATGATTTCAGTCTCTAAATTGGAGTTGTGTGGCTTCAATGGAAGCCCAACTCACTAAAGGATCTGGCTCACCTATGAGAACCCCAGAACCAACGGCTTCCATTTTTCTGGCCCAAGATCCTGGAATCGTTCCCAAAATGTAAGAATTGAACCAATTTGGCATAGATGAGCACCAAGTTCTAGCAAGAATAAGTGCTCAGAACGGGTGTGTGAGTGTTGGTATAGAGGGACTAAATTGGTTTCACCAACATTCATTTATAATATTTCTTTTATTTCAATGCTCAAGGTTGGTTGAAGTGTGTTCCACATGACCATATAAAGTATGTCTCAGATACCAGCTGGATGTCTGTGAGGTGGGTGATGACAGTTCCTTATTCACAATCATTCACCTCAAGTTGCACTTGGGCATCTGTTACACATTTAGTCTATCCTTTTTATTATTGTTATTATTGCTTCATGTCAGCAAGAGTGTGTAGACAGAATATTGACTTGCCAGCCTTAATAGCTAAAACGTGCAGGTTTGTGCTTACAGAGAAAGTGGTTTAGCACAAAACTCCCAGGATTGGAGGACAGTTGAGGACTTCATTGAGCCAGAACATGAGGCAAGGCTGTCTTTAAGCTTCCTTAGAGGGAATGATAATTTTGTCCAGGATGGTTAAGTTGTCCTTGGGAAAACCAGTCAAGCCAAGAAACTACTTAACTAGAATTAGGCTACAGAGAGGCTGCTCTCAGAAAAGAAAGCCACGTCTGTAAGGCAGAAGAAATGTCTAACGTGATTAAAAGGTAGGAATTCACCAAAGAGAAAATTAAAGATTTATCAGACTGTCCACAAGAAATTTGGAATGAAGTTGGAACTATGAAACCACAGAATCATACCTTATCAGATATATGGTACACTCTGGGAATGGGTAATTTTTTCAAGTCCTCCTTTGAAAGAGGAATGATTCCTCCCTGCTGGAGAAAGTTTGTAAATCTACATAATAAAGAAATAGAGATGAAATTTGTTAGATTCCAATGTGAGTCAGACCCATGGTGTTCGTCCTCCTCCTGTACCTGGTTATCCCACTTAGCACAGTGTCTCCCAGGTTCATCCATGTTGTCACAAATGACACCATTTCTTTTTTATGACTACACAGTATCCAGTCATATATATACCACACATTTATCCATTCATTCATTGATGGACACTTAGGTTAATTCTTTTTTTGGCTATTGTGAATAATGTTAAAATAAACATAAGAATGCAAATTTCACCTTGATATACTGATTTCATTGCCTTTGGATATATTACAATAATATATAGTATATATTATTTTATGTATTGCACAGTAGAGAGACTATAATTAACAATAATGTAATATATGCTTCAAAATAGCTAGAAGAGAGGATTTGAAATGTTCTCACCACAAAGAAATCACAAGTACCTGAAGTGATGGATGTATCAGTTACCCTGATTTGATGTGTATATACACTAAACATCACATTGTACCCAATTAATATGTACAATTATGTGTCAGTTAAAAACAAAACAAAATAAAACAAAGAAGTGGAGAGAATGAAGGAAAGAGGTAAAAGAAGAACTGGCCTAAAAGTTGAGAGAGCTTTGGTGGGAGATTGTGGAGACAACTTCCACGTACCTCTTCAGGGTGTGCTGGAGACACATAGGACAGCCTATGTGAGTTACCATGGATCCCATCAAGCTTTTGAAGAGTGCAGGTTAAGGGTGTGGCTGATGTCTACAAGACTGTTTCTTTGACCACCAGTGTTCTCTCTCGCCAAGCCTCTGGGGGTGAACTTCAAGAGTTACAACTGCTTCACCAGGATGTCTTGCATACTGTCATCACCCCCAGAGACCATTTCCTGCTCCCTCCAGGGTGACACTGTGGGTTCCAAGAACTGCTGCAGGTAGCACCAGGCAGAACAGGAAGGGCACTTGCTCCCCCTGAGCAGCTGAACCTGTGGAATGCCCATGAATGACCTGTTGGAAGATTATTCTTATGTTTCCCAGTTGTCGTAGAGGCTGAAAAATCAAATGATGAGTGAGTGGTTAAGCCAGCTCTGTGGTTAAGCATTTGTAGTGGCACTTGCCGAGTCATTTCATCCATTTCAACAAATAAATTAGATTGAACGCCTGGCAGATGATCAATGGCTCAGTGTTCAGCTCTTGCCATGAGCAAGACACCTGAAACACAGGGGTCTCCGACGCCTTCAATGCAGACTCTGCCAAAGCTTCTTAGACTATTGATTGTCTTCACAATGATTGTAAGGAAGAACATCACATGAGTGAGAAACTACATGCAGCATGCATTATTCAGATTCTACAATTATTTAACAGTAAAATATTCGTATAATAGTAGAAACTAAATTGAGGAACCATTAAGAAAAGAATATTTGACTTCCCAATAAATAGTTTATGTTAAGTCTTCTGAGATCACATCCTTAATTGCATTCTTTTGCTTCTGAAAACCCTCTAGTGATTTGTCATTACCTATCAATTTCAGTAGAAAGTCTTCTGGTTATTCACGATCCTCTGCAATATCGTTTTCCCAGTGTGGAGCTTTTCCAGATTGAATCTAGATTTGCCAGCCACTTATCTCCTCAAATCACACGTAAAATGGGACTTATGTGTGCTTTTTCTTTTCTTTTTTTTTTATTTTTTTTCCTGAGGTTAAAGGCAGAAAGATCTACTACTTACATCAAATTGTAAAAAGAACAAGGAAACACAAAGAGATTAAAGGCATTGCTTAAGGCCCAGAAACTGTGGATTTGGATGGGAAAAAATGTACATTTTTATTTTTACTAATCTTCAACTAAAATTTAACATTTCTTTGATCATGAATGTAGGCAACAAGCACAGAATTAATTGCAGTATAGTGTACATCTTGTTATTGGTAGGAATTATAGATGTTTTTCTACCACCCTGCAGCTGTAGCAGACATCTCAAAAGATCACATATACTAAGTGCTACTTCAGAATTATGAGTGCTTAGACCTGCCGCTAAATCTAGTTACCTGATGCATTAGTAAAGAAACACGTCTCATTTATTACATACTCTGACATTTTAATATTTATTTTTGATGACTATTTTTAAACATAATTTCTTTGTAATTTTTTATGCAAATAAAAACAATCTTCAAAGGTGTCCATAGGAGTCACAATATTATCAAAGAAATAGTCTACGGCCATACAACCCTAAACGTGCCTGATCTCAGAAGCTAAGCAGGGTTGGGCCTGGTTAGGATTTGGATGGGAGACAATATGAGCAAAGAAATACACGCCCCACACACACTAGATACTTGCATGTACTCAATGCTGCCCAGGCCAGAAAGCTCCTGGCTGAACAAATTTACCTACAAGCTTTTCAGCTATAGCATTTTTGCTCCTTGCGTTTCTGTCCCCTAAAATGCCTTCTCCCTGATATCAGGATCTGCCCAAGTCCTGCCTACTTACAATCATCTCAAATGCTTCTTCATATAGGTGCTTTTCCCCCCATGTCTATCAAAGCAGCCTCTGTCCTTGCCTTGTAGATGGCCACTTTCTCCCTGAACCCTCACTCAATCTTCCCTCTGTACCTGTCTGTGTCCTAATTTCCCCTTCTTTTAAGAACACCAGCTATACTGGATTAGAAACCACCCTAATGATCTCATTTTAATTTAATTACCTCTTTAAAGATTCTGTCTCCAAATAGAGTCATTTTCTGAGGTCCTGGGGGTTATGGCTTAAACATATGAATTTCAAGGGAGGAAGAGAAAAGGAGCAGAGTTTAGCCAATAAAACTGTCCAGGTATCTTTACCTTGGAAATAGTTCTTAACATCTCACTTAGCCTTAATTACCTCACCCCTAAAATAAGGACTATAATGAAACTTACTTCCTGGGGTTATTGTAAGAATTATATGAACTATTTCACATAAAGCACCAGAAGCAGACCCTGGAACTTAGATGACAACGCCAGCCAAGTCAACGCTCACCACACCTGGTGCATCTCCCTCGTCCCCACTCACCAGCATGGAGGTCCTGGGGGGCAGAAATTGCTTCATATCTACTTCTTTCTTCCATTTTTCTTACAACATCTCTCGTAACACAATAAATGTATTTTAGTTGACTGCTTAATTATTTGTTTATATGCTGATCTAGGGGGTTGCTAAATAAAAGGAAACCCGAGATACCAGCGAAAGATAACAAGCTGTGCACAACTCCATTCAAAAAACAAATCCTATACTTTTTTCTTGCTTTTCAAGAACCAAAGCCCCTTGTGAAAAAGCCAGTGCTAGTGTACTCAGTCTAAACAACTATGTCATAGCACAGAAACCCTACAAGGAATTTCTTCTTTCCAGGATGAATTGCCAGGGGTTAGAAGAGAAATCTTCAATAAGCAGTGCTTCTGCAATAAATTTAAATAAGGGATGTTATCTGAATTTTATAGCATAAGTGAAAGGAAAATTCTCAGGTCACTTGAGATATCTCCGTAGTGAACCTGTTTCCAATTGCATCCTATTAAACTTAAATAAGTAGACTACTTTGGGGATACAGATGATGTTATACAATATACAAAATGCTCCAAGAACTCCTCATAAAAACCACTTAGTTCAATTGCTTCTACATGATTTTTTTTTAATTTAATACATATATGCTTGCAAGGCTAACCCATGCTTAATGGAAAGTTTGGAAAGACATTTTGTTTGGGGAGAATTAAAGTTGATATGTTGCCATGGAATTAGCCTTATTTCTGTAAGCTTGTCTAATCGTTATTAGGAGTTGGCACCACATAGCTGCTTCAAATGAAGCTGAGTTCTGTGAAAATAGTTTTCATAATGTTTGCACAGCACAGGTCTTTTTTTTTTCTTTTTTCTAAAAACCAACAACACAAACAAAAAGATGGTTAAATGTCATTTATTTCATGCTCTTGTTTTAATGGTGCTTTTGGCTCAAAGCCCTTTATTACTACCATTTTATTTCTCCATTTATAGTTGATTTCACTTTCTCCCACCATAAAACGCTCTGAGCATGATTGGGTTCAGGAAGGAGCTGGTCTATGAAACATCTGTGACTCCTCTCTCTGTGGGCAAGCTGAGAAAAGACAGCATAGAAGGGAAAAAGTGCCTTTTCCCTCTGTGGAAAAGAGCTGTGGGAAGACAGTTTAAAAGAAGGGTCCTTTCTGGGTGGGGTTTTTATTTATTTATTTATATTTATTTTTGAGAATACATCCTCTGGTTGTGCTTTCTAAAGATGCTTTGTTTTTAAAGTGCTAAATTAAATATCATTGGGACATTTCTCTTTCAACGCTGGTGTGTAATTTTGACAGGATAGAGAAGACTAGGGAATCAATGCCATGGTCTCTGTGTGAAAGTCAGCAGAAGCCTTGGTGACAGAGTCAGAATCTGAGCTTCCTGGCAGCAGGTCCCCAGTAGGGGACCCTCAGGCCCTGTGGGGCTGTCCCACTGCCTTAATTTATGAATCTATTTTCTCAGAGTTTTTTGGCATTACTTTTATATCATTGGAATGGTCATCATCTTTTTGAGTAAGGTTCAAACTTTTTACTATCTGCTTAGAACTTAAAATGCTCAAATGTAAATCGCCAGTGAGAATGACCATGTCCCTTTCCAACCCATATTTCTGTGCTAATGGGAGAAGAAAGGATGGCCCCTGATAATTTCTAATTCTAATCACACATCAGTGTGTGAGCTGGACACACTATGTGTGATTAGAATGTGAAGAAATCCTAGGGTGTGAGATATTGCACAGCTGGGCTATGAGAAGACTGGCTTCCACACCCATGTGTTCTCTTATTTTTTTACAGGTGGCCTTTCCAGAATGAAGAAATGGCCATGTCAGGAGAAAGACACAGGGAAAGGCACACATGGCAAGGCACCAAAGCCCACAACCATGTGAGAGACCCTGTTAGCCAGGGTTGTCCAGAGAAACAGGACCACTAGGGTCATATTAAGAGATTTGTTAGGCAGACTTGCCTCGTGCAATTACAGGTGCTGAAAAGTGAGCCAGCTGGGGGCTTGCAGGACTGCTGAAGGTACAGTTCCCACCTGAAAACCAGCAGGCTCAAGAACCAGGAACAGTTGATGTTTTGGTTCAAGTTCAAAGGCAGGAAAAAACTGAAGTCCCCGCTCGATGCAGCCAGGCAGGAGTCTCCCCTTCACTGCAGAGGGGATACCTTTTGCTCCACTCCAGCTCCCACTGATTGGATGAAGCCCACTTCGCGATTTTCACATCCTGTGGAATCTCCTCCCACAGGATGCTTTGCTTTGTTTGAAATATTCAATCAATATGTCCCCAATATTGATTGAAAAGGACTAAAAAATTCCATTCTTTATCCTAAATTCAAATTTAACTGGGCATTCTGTATTTGAATTTGCTAACTCTGGCCACTCTTAACCTTGAGTTAGAGGCAACTCTAACAGAAGCTGAGGAATAACAAGTGCTTGTTGTTTTCAGCCACCACATTGTGAAGTAATTTGGTACAAGGCAAGTGATGCATTAATACAAGGAGGGTTTGTAGCAGAAGTAACAAAGCAGGACAAGGTAAAAGAGGAACCCTGTGCTGCTGTAGTGCCAGCAGGGCCAAACATTGGTGCAAATCTTTTTTTTTTTTTTTTTCATGTTCGGACTTGAAAACATTGCACATTCACAAAGTGAACTATATATCTGATAAGGTATGAACTATTGCCAAGAATCCTGGGCTCTGAATGCCTGGGAAGTCAGAAACTCCCTTAGGCCCAGAGTTAGCACACAGGGCAGTGTTTCTCAAATGTTAATGTCCATGTGAATTTCCTTGCAATCCTGCCAAAATGCAAGTTCTGATTTAGCTGGTCTAGGTGGGTCCTGAGTTTCTGCATTCCTAATAAGTTCCCAGGTGACACTAATGCTATTCCAGAAGATACTTTAAAGGATAAGACTGAGGAGCACTTTCCCTTCCTGAGGGCCCTGTCCGGGTGATAAGATAGCCTAGCCCAAAGTGTGTAACCCTCTGGAGGAAGAGCAGATTCACTGTTGATTCTCTCAATATGGATTGAGATTATCTCAAGCTCTTGGATAGCAGAAATGAGAATAATCGATGAAAGAGAATCTATTTCCATCATTTCCTTTGTTTTTCCCTTTTCCTATATTCAAATGTGATTCTGGAGTGGTTACAAATCTGAATTTCTGGGGATGCATGTATAGTGTGAAAAGAAAGCAGAACTTTATCTTAGTGCTTTGGTTTATTTTTAGTCACAAACTTTAGCTGGTTTGGAATTTTAATAGCATTAAAAGAGGACATTGACTTTTTCTTATATAACTTTTTGTTAATACCAAAGCCATATATATGCATGTAAAAAAAAATCAAAAAAATAAGAAAATAAATACACTGTATTCTCATAACCCAAGATGAATACTGCTAACATCTTAGCGCATATCTTACCTGGTCTGTTAATGATTGCCTTCCATGTTGATTTAATTTTCATCATGTCAGATATCTAATCCATATTTAAATTTCCTCCAGTTGTGCAAAAGAGAAAACTAACATGGCTTAAAAAGTCAATTTGAGAAATCCTTCAAAGATGACCCCCAACTCAGTCACTGACTTTTGAAGCCCTACATGTGACTGATATTTCTGTGTCCTGGAGCAGGTGGAAGGGAAGACTTAGGGAGAAATTCATGAGAAGAAGAAAAACAGAGCACACAGAAGATGGCACTTATGTTTTTCTCTGCTTCTGGTCTGGGCTGCTGGGCATTTGAAAAATTGTTTCTTGATTTGAGTTGGGTGTGAAACAAGGTACCAAGAGGGATAAGTATCTAAAAAGAAAAAATGATCAACCCAAATGATTTGAACTTTAAGGATGAGCCACAGTTATGGTACTATCAGAGTCATGTGGCATAACTTTGGTCAAAGATGCGGTAAGACCCAAATATCCTCTATGTCCTAAATTCTGCAGCAGTTGCCATGGTAACACTGTCCTGCATTTGGCCTATGAAAGACAACAGTGAAATACAGAGCTAATGTTTTTATTTCCTGAAAAATAATGAAGCCTGCTACAGAAGGGAAGCACATCTCCAGTCCTGCCATAGGCAGGACTCACATAGAGATGTTTAGAATGTTGAACAGGTAGAGTTACTTTCTTTTTGAAATATAAATCAGGTACAGATTCAACTTTTCATTCAGGGGGACAGGAAGCCTCAGTTTAAGAGACAAGATTGCATAACAATTAGAAAGCTAAAAATTTCGGGAAGTGCTACATAGGAGTCTCATTTAAATGGTCCAGTCAAACCCCATCACATACTTCATCTTGAGAAGGCACTCAATACAAGTATGCCTCCCTGTGCTCCATCATGCACTCTTTCCTGGGTCTCAGTAAGAATGTGGGAAGCCTACAGCTCTAGGATATTGAGGAGCCTTTTCTACAATAGATCTCATATCTCAGCCCTAAGTTGCAGTGGAGGATGCAGCCTAGATTGTCAAGTTTGTTTGCCTCCACCATGGACTGCTTGGCGTGACCTTGAGAAAGTGACTATCTTTGTTTTGCCTCAGTTTCCACATGTATTAAATGGGGATGTTAATGAAGACCATAAAGTGTTGTTTGGCTAAAGATGGATCCATATGCTCCACAAAAATGCCTGCCATAGTTCCTGGAAGATAGTATACATTCAGTGAATAATACCTTCCTTTCTCTGTTTCCCTGGAGCAGGCCCCTTAGCAATAGTCACCATCTACCCAGTCTTCTGAGGTTCTTCTCTGAAGCCTTATTAGAGGAGGGAGAGGATGGGATACAGTTTCTCTAGCTCCCTGCTAACAACATGCCCCAAGATATATTTCTCCCTGTGGCCAGGCTCACCACATCTCCGCCTGCCCTCATGGCTTTTGTAACCTACTACATCCAGGCGTATCTGCACTGAAGGGACACACAACACAGGAATCAGAGGCCCTGTTGTCTCCAGTATGCAATGTGAAGTCCCAGAGATCTGTCTATTGCAGATTGGGTTTGGGGTCCCCATTCTTTATCACTTCCCACATCTCTAGCCTTTCCATGGCCCCATCACAGATGAAGTTTCTATCTCTGCCTTTGACTTTGGACCTGGACATGTGACTTGCTCTCACCAAGGGCAAGGGGCCAAAAGTGACAACATACCAGTTTCAAGACTAGCTCTTAAAAGGCCTCACTCATCTCCCACTTGTCCTCTTGTGCGTCCCTCTCACCATGAGAACATGTCCCAGACAGCTTGCTGGTCCCAGGAAAGGCTGGGACAATGGGGCAGAGCTGCCCCCTCCCTGGAAGCCTGATGCAAAGCCTCTACAGCTCTCCCTAAGATCTCCCCTGAGAAGCCAAACAGCCATCTGACTCCTGCCAGGATATGTGGACCCCTCTCCCAGCCACAGACATGAGGACCAGCCAGTGCCAGGGCCAGACAACCACCACTGCTGCCAGCAGACTGTTGGGTGCAGATACTTTATGTGCTAAGGTTGTCATGCAACAATAATCAACCTCACACAAAATAATTGTTTTGTGCCATTTCCTTACAGAGGGAAAGAACATTTTGATAATAAATAGCTAGAGGTGGGCTTGTCCCACTTGGGTTTTGAGTTTGTACTGGGGGAGTTTCCTCAATAATAAAAACAAGTATGCTCTTATGTGTATAGGGTGTCCTGATTGATTTGTTGTGGCAAGATTTATTATTATAAATTGTGGAATTCTCAGACTCTTTATAGCAGACATACTTTGTAGGATCAAAAGTCACAGCCTTTTCATAATGAAAAATTAGCATCTAAATAAGCATTCCAGCATCTATTTTAGAATAAAAAGCATAACTTGGATGTTGAATGGGTAATATCTGCATTATCAAGTCATCAGGTGACTTAGTTTTTCCCACTGCCTGAATAAACCTGTCCCATGGTTCTTCCTTCTCCTGCCTCAGAATCATCTCCAGTAAGCATCCAAGTTTATCTGCTCACACCACACTTAAGTAATAAGACAACCTCTGTTTACTCAATTTCCCAATATATATCATTTTAGTATTTAGCTATCTAGGCCAATGTATTAATCAAACTCTAAACTTCATTTAAAAATTAAGTTTTCCCTTTCTGTAATCTGGGTCCACTTCAGGCACAAAGCACATGGGGCAGAAGCTCATGGTTAGTTACATTATTTCCCTGACTTATCATGTGCACTTCACCTGTGCACTGGGTTGCCCCTAACCCTTTGGCGGTAGGGAGGGTGAAGGGATGGAGGATGGAGAGAGGTAAAGAATAAAATTCCTTACTTTGCTGACTTTGATCTTGTGATGGTGTTTTCTGACCAAGGTTGGGAATTGTCCTTTCATGGGGTGCCTTGCTGGTTTTGAGGATACATATTCATTGGACTCTCCCACCCACAGGTCCCTGGCTACAACATCATGCTTTCCCTGCCTGGCACCCTCACTCCTCACTGTGGGATTCCACTGCCTAACTTAATGCACAGACTGTGTGGGCCAGCCTGATGTCCTTCAGATTTCTGAAGTAAAGGCCAATACCGCCACCACCACCCAGACTTTTTCATACTAAAGTCTCCAGTGGTCTCTTGATGCCAAGCTCACTAGGAAAGAAAAAAAAAATTAAAAAACCACCTCCCCTTCTCTTCCATGAAGGTAGGAATGGAACCCACCACATAGCTCCCTCCAAAGAAATCCTTGACCTCATCTTCAATCTCCTTTTTAGTGTCTCCAACTTCTTGTAGATGGGAGCGGGTGGTCTCTATATCTATACTTAAATGTCAGCATAAGAGCCTGAGGGAGCACTTGATCTTGGAATTTGAAAGAGGTGACACCTATTATGGGCTTCCACCAACTCTAAGACAGACTCCTTTAGCTGATGTCCTGTAAAACACACACACACTTTTCTTCATCTACCAAAGGAAAATCAGGAAAGACCACCATCTCATAGTTCACTAAGGTATCAATGAGGAAGTGATGAACCACATGTGATGTTTTCCCCAGCAACCCACCCCCACTACTCTCAGTTATAATCTTTCACAGCTACATGAATTTGAGGTTCCCAGTCTTATACATCCATAGTCCTCAACTGGGCCACATAGCAGGACATGAGCAGCAGACCAGCCAGCAAAGCTTGGTTGCATCACCGCCTGAGCTCCACCTCCCATCAAACCTTCAGCAGTATTAGATTCTCACAGGAGTGTGAACCCTACTGTTGCCTGAGTATGTGAGGGATCTAGGCGGCATGCTCTTTATGAGCATCTGCTAAGCCTGATGATGTGAGATGGAGCTGAGGCAGTGATGCTAGTCCTGGGGGTGGCTCCTAGTATAGATTATCATTTAAGTTTGACTACACAGAGACCATAATAAATCAATTGCTTGCACACTCATATCAAAGCCTTTCCCCTACCCTGGTCCATGGAAAAATTGTCTTCTTTGAAACTTGTCCCTGATACCAAAAAAGGTTGGGGAGCACTGCTATGCATGATGTTTGAGCACTGCGTTCTGAAAAGAGAAGGGCCTCATGCAAAACAAGACAAAGAGAAGAAAGGAAGGCAAGAGAATAGCTTTGCAGTTATGTATGACACCAGGACCCCCAGACAGAGAAGAGATCCCATCAAATTGCCCCTCCAACAAACCATGTCTTCGGCGTTGCATACCAATGAGCGGGGTCAGTGACTGACCCCAAAACTGGTTTTGTTGTATATTTGTTTATGTGGAAAGTTATGGTTTCATTGTTTAGGGCTTTTGTTATTAGAACCTTAACCACATTTACATATCAGCACTCTTGGATCAGGAGTTCTCAAAACTTATCTGCAAAAACCAGTTGCTATATTTCAAAAGGACATTGATATACAACTGCACTTCAGAGAAAATATGCATTTCAGTACTTTCATGGTTTCTGGAGATATTAACAAAGAGTTAGAAAAGTCATGTAGCTAGAGATACCAAACAACCATTCCAGAGGGCAAGAAGTATTCCAGAGACATCTTGGGCAATCACACATATGGGAAACATTTGACTCCCAGAAACATTGTTGAAATAATAATTTTCAATGATTTGTTGACAGCTAAAGGTATTTGATTCTTTATTAGGCAGTTGTGGGTTGCTTAGTTTTTTTTTCTTTTTTTTTTCTTTAAGAAACACAGATGGTACCAGTGGAGACAAGCACATCTTGTTAATGGCTTTCAAGGTGTTGTGACCTATCCAATGGCCATGGGTACCATATTGCTTAGCTGGTCCTTCAGGTTTCTGGTCCTACAGAAGAGTAGCCCAGAATTAAAACGAAGAAAAGGCAAGGAGGTAAAGGGAATGTGAAAGAAATAGATGCAAAAGGACAGAAAAACAATAGTGGACCAGAGACTTCATCTCTCTTTATTTTGGTGTTACCTGTTCAAATGAAGAATTCCCACATGCGGTTTGGGAAGAGCAAAAAACTCGTCAGTTCTTTTTGCAATCCAACAGTGTCAAGGCACTCAGGGAAAACATGAGGCACTAAGGTAGAAGGAACTGAAGGGAAAAATAAGGAACCTGAATTCTATAAACAGCAAAAGTGCCCATTTAACATTTCACATTAATGTTAATAAAAACATCTAAAATATTATTTTAAATGAATGTGTACTGAGGTTTAGCATCCATGATATTAGTCTTGAGGTTGCTTATAATTAGAGCAAATTAGAAACAACCAATGTGGACAATGTTTTTTTTTAATGGCTAAATAAATAATGGCCATCTACACAATGGCATAACATGCAGTTATTACAAATTATATATACAAATGTACTGTCTGGCAGGGAAGTAAGCTCATAATATATTGTTAAGGTAAAAATGCATATTATGAGGAATATAGCCAATGTCATCACAATTTGATTCAGTAATTTATATATATGTGTGTGTGTGTGTGTATATATTTGTTTAGGTATATGTAAGTAGAAAAATCTCTGTAAAGGTGTATACCAAAGTGTTATATGTAGTTATTTTAAAACAATTAAATTATAGATGATTTTAATTTTCTGGTCTTCTCTCTTCTAATATTTTTGAGATTCTTCTCCAATAAGAATTATCTACATTTTCATCAGATAATTACATAATTATCCCTCAGTATCCATTGGAGATTATCCCTCAGTATCCATTTGGTATCTGAACCCCCTCAGATACCAAAATTCTCAGATGCTCAACTTCCTGATGTAAAATAGCATAGCATTTGCAAATAATCCACACACATTCTCTGCATACTTTAATCATGTCTAGCTACTTATTATACCTAATATAATGTAAATGCTATCTAAAGAGTTGTTACACTGTTTTTAAGTTTGTATTATTTTTTATTGTTGTGTTATTATTTTTTACTGCCTTTTATAGAAAATATTTTCCATCTGTGGTTGATTGACCAATGTGACAACCACAAATGAAGAGGGCCAATTATAATATGTAAAGTTGTTATGAAAG
This sequence comes from Perodicticus potto, assembly GCA_963574655.1. Taxonomy (NCBI): domain Eukaryota; kingdom Metazoa; phylum Chordata; class Mammalia; order Primates; family Lorisidae; genus Perodicticus; species Perodicticus potto. The sequence continues at coordinate 12,377 of CAUYRH010122575.1, read as the reverse complement.
CATGGAATTTTAGACAAGAAAGATAAGCTATCAACCTTCCATTGAGAAGCTGTGCCTAGATGCCGTACACCAGGTATATTCTGTGAAGACTACTAGTCCCATGGCCAGAGGGAGGTGCTCACATATAAGTGTATGAGCAAGGCTGTGAGACTTGCAAGGCAAAAGGGCCTCTCACTCTCTGTAAAGCAGTGAGGAGTGGGTAAGTGTCTTTCCTATTATTTCTCTGCTGCTTACCTAGGTACTACAGCAAAGGAACAGTCTAAAGAGGAAAAGATTTCACATGTTCAAAATGCTAGCAGAAGAGATCAGACAATTAAATTCACAAACTCATCACAGAAAAAAGTGCTACATACCTCATTGCTGAGTTTCACTATGGCCACCTTTGAAGTACTCCCCTTGGGAAGCATTGTACTGATGCCTGCACTTAGTTCATCCTTCAAATCAATTTTGGACCTCTTTTTCTGGATGGCCATCAGAGCTGTCATTGTTGGTCTGACAATTAAGTTTGCAAATTCATCCTAGAAAAATTGCTTTGAAGAGTAGTACTTCTAATTGCTTCCCAAGGGGAGTACTTCTAATTTGGCCATAGTGATATTTAGCAATGAGGTATGTAGCATGTTTTCTAGGATGAGTTTGCCAACTTAATTGTCGAATCTCATATGTCACTTATAGTCTTTGACTCCAGGCTATCACTTATATTGGTGCAGTAATACCATTTTTTAGGGGTACGGAGATGTCACGAGAAGAGTAATTGCCTAAAATATAGGGAGGATGGGTTTTGTCCCAACTATGCCACTGAACTTGTTGCACTTTCAAGTCAATAAATATTTTGAGCACCTATTACATGTATGTGTCAGGCACAAAACGCAATACTAGCATATGAAAAGGTATAATACCATAGCTATACTGAAATACCACATGCCTAATCAGGGAGAAAAGCAAACAAACTAATGGGTAGGAAACAATATGGTACTCATTAGGTAAGATGCAAATGCAACCCTAGTGGGATGCAATGGTGGGAAAGGCCTATCTTCTATGAACGTAGGTAGGCTTCCAGCTTAGGTATCAAAGATAATTAAATAAAGAAGGTAACTCTTGAGCTGGGCCTTGAAAGACAAGGCAGAAGAGGGTATGCCAGGCAATCACTTTGCTTCTTTTGCCTCAGTTTCCTCCACCTTTAAACCGAAGACTCAACCTGAACTATTCTCTATCATCTGTGTTGTTCAAGGCAGACTGACCACCAGCCATGCTGCCTAAAGCTTCAATCCCTGGTGTTGCTGATATAATCCTGAACTCCTGGTCAGAGCCAGTATGCAGGAGGGTTATAAGGGTGTTGAAGTAGTTCCTCTACACTGTGAAACTGGATTTAACCAATCACTTGTGTAAAGAAAATGTATCCAAACTTGAAAATAAGGCCAACAAGATGACTGCAAACTCTCCCAATGTTATACTGAAATATTGCTCAACTTGCTCAGTAGGGGTTGATTCTGAAAGATAATGTACCTCTGTTGACATTTCTACAGAGGGTGCCCCAAAAATGTGTACACATTTTAAGCAAGTAAAAAACTGTATTGAAATTGTAATATTCAATTTATTCCAATAATATTTATGTTCAATATTGTATCTTCTATCTCTTATAATTGCAAAAGTCAAAATATGACTCGAGTACTATAATTTTAATACAGTTTTTTCCTTTCTTAAACTGTGTATACATTTTGGGGCACCCTCTATATTTACTATTGATTAGAATCCAGATGCTGTGAAGTTATAGGTTAACTTGTAGATTTCTTTCTGATAGAAATGCAAATTACTGCTATTCAGTAGAAAAGATGTCCCCAACACTACATGTTGTATGGCCATCCAGGATATCCAGAACTACCTCTAACTTATGAACACCTGTGTGCACACACACCCAAGCAGATTTCACTGTGCCCTCCCTAATGATCTGTGTAAACCCCAGTTTCTTAAATGATGTTTGTGATTCTATTTCTTACTATTTTCCTTAGTAATGAATTAGTATATTTTGACACTTGTTCATTCTATATTTGAATGAATCATGTTTTTAAATTTTGAAAATTATCCTTTGACTGGGGAGAAAAAGAATGTCTTTTTCTGTAACTGGGAATCAATTCAACAAGTTTTTCTCTTTCTGGAGAAAGAGAAAAGAGTTTTTCTCTTATCGGAGTTTGCTGCTTTTGGGGGAACTTATTTTAGCTTCCTGAACCAGGAGAGTTTTTAGAGTTTGTCCTGATGATACCTGCCACCTGACAGTGATCAAAGTAAAGTGATTGACAGACTTTGCACATATACTTACACACACATATACATGCACACAGGTGTGTGCGTTCATGTGCACAGGCTGATTGGTTCTTTCCCAGATGTGCCTGAATGAATGAGTCATTCACCCACTTTGCAATTTCCTATAATCATTACTACATCTTATAAAAAATAAAAGTAGATTTCTGACACTCCTTTATTCCTGAGATAATCCTCACACATCAAGGCTATAAAATTTTGATATATGACCTTCAGGCTGCTTTCACTTGGCAGTTAGCAATAACAGCATTAGCAATATGATGATGTGTGTTTTGTAAAAGCATTTTCATTTATATTATTTTATTTATTTCTTAAAACATTTCAGTGCAAGAAGCATTATGGTTCTAATTTTACAAAAGAGGAAAATAAAGTTCAGGTAGAACCCTTGCTTAAGAACACTTAGTTAAAAAGAAAAATATATACATATAAATATATGTATATATATATATGAAAATTAAAGAAATATCTAACTCAGGAACTAATCACCAAACTGTCCCAAAGATTTGGCTAAACAAAGAAGTGTTGTTTTGATTTTCATTCTGATGATTTAAACTTTAAGGTTTCATTGACGAATATTGTTTATAAGCCATTGCATAGTTTTTCTCCCATGTATTATAACCTAGAAATTCCATATGAATTTCCTGAAATTATCCTTGCCTTTATGAATTATTTTATTCTGTCCATATGCCTATGCTTAGTCCCTGGGAACTTGGAGGAGTGATGTGTTAAGTAAGTCATTGATCATTTTACAGATATGAGAAGCTGAAAGACTCACCCATGAATCATTACCACAAACACTATACTCTGGTAACGCCCACATAAACATGCTGTTGGGTGGAAATGGTTGGGGTCCAATTCACTGACACTTTTCAGTCATCCAAGGGGAGGTTAAGTTATTAAGAGTGGAACACATTAGTGGAACAATGCTTTTATCATTCCCACTATAAAAAAAATTTTTTTTTAAATCACTTATCCCCTTTCTGCCTAGTCTTCAGTGATACACTCTATAAAAGGAGAATGATGAACTCAATGGCACACCTTTTGTGGGGTTGTAACATAAGTTAGAAAACAATGAGTGAAAAAAAAATTGAAGAGAATGCAAAGAAAGACTGGAAGAGAAAATATGGACAAAATAAAGTTAAAGTAAAATCAACCAATAGTCTTAGGTCTTAGACTAAAAATTCTTTGAAAATAGCAGATGGGAGAGAAGTTTGCTTCCTGCTTTGACAGAGTCTTTTTAAAAAGCTTTGCAAACTTTAGAAAATCGAGGTTATTAATTAATTCCCCAAATATGTACTGAGCATTGAGCTCCTGAAAGTGCCAGGATTTGTATTAGAAAAAAAAAAAGAAAAGCTGATAGACTATTGAAAAGTCTATATGGTTTTGAAAATATACATATGAACACATTTTGAATTTGCATATATATCTGGAAAGTATCCAGCAATGTAATATGAAAAATAGTATTAACAATTGCTACTTTCTGGACAGAAAAAATATTATATATATATATATATATATATATATACACACACACACACACACACACACACACAAAACACACACACACACATATCAAAGGCAGGTAGCTAATGGATAGATGGCTAGCTGGTCCCTGACTTCATGGCTGTTTAAGTCTAGTGGGAGAGCTAGATATGAATTAAGTCATCAAAGAAATACAAAATCACAATGAAAGGGTAGGTGGGTGAGACCCTGTAATAAGAGAAGGGGATGACTTGGCCTAGAGGTCAAGGGGGTGCAGTGAGGATGTAGCAATTGACCTCGAACCTACAGGGTACATGGAATCATAGGAAAGATGAGGAAAGAGGTTAAAGGTAGAGATAGAAGCACATACAAAGGACAAGGCGGGACCTGAAACAAGACCTGTGTGGCCAGAGATTGGGAAGAATAGAGCAGTATAGGTGAGACAGAGTCAGAGCTGTGGGTAGGTCCACCATTGTTAAAAAGGACTTGTTTAAACTAAAAATGATAGGGAGCCACTGATGAGTTTTAAATGCAGGAGGGGGAATGTCCTCAGATTAAGATGTTGACTGGTGGGCTCTGGTGCCTGTAGCTCAGCAGCTAGGGCACCAGCCACATACATAGGAGGTGCCATGTTTGAATTCAGCCAGGTGGCATGTTTGAATCCAAACAACAATGAGAACTAGAACCAAAAAATAGCCAGGCATTGTGGCAGGCTCCTGTAGTCCCAGCTACTTGGGAGGCTGAGGCAAAACAATCATTTAAGCCCAAGAGTTTTATGTTGCTTTGAGCTAAGACACCATGGCACTCTACCCAGTGTGACATAGTGAGGCTTTGTCTCAAAAGAAAAAAAAGATGTTGACTTGTATGATCATCCTGACTGCAGAACCAGGATCAGACTGAAGGTGACAATGCCAGGGAGACCATTAGCTACTATAGAGGTCCACAAAAGTGACGTTAGTGGCATGCAATAGAATGGTGGGGGTCATGTAGCAAAGAAATGTATTTGTGTAATATTTACAGGGCAGAAGAAGTAAATTGAGTACTGGAGATGAACTTTAGTGCATTATCACAAATAACTACATTTTTTGTCTTGCTCTACCACATGGTTGTGGGTTCTATTTACCAAGAAAAGAAACAATGAAATGGAAAATGGGAGATTGTGGCAAAGACTATATGTTCACTTACAGTCGTCTTGTGTTAGGCATTTAAACTGAGAGAAAATTATTGGTAGATTCAAAAGCAAGTCCACTGGGCTACCCTGAAATGACTTACTATAAGTCAGCTCTCATTATTCCCAATGGCCAGGATTTGGATCACTCCTTAACATCGTCTGCCTCCAGTTTCTCACTTTTCCTTCTTAAAATTGCCTTAGAAATTATATAATAAGAATTACATTAATAAATTAAAGTCCCTATTGCTCTTATACTACAGCTGCTGGTACATTATTTCTCAACTCTGCAAGAGCAGAACTGCATTTAAGAGCCATAGCACACATCTCCTAGCCAGTGAGAAAACAAAAAGTGTTTCAAAATTATAGAAGGCCTAAACCTAGGCAGACCACACACTGCATAAGAAATGGGAAAATAATACCATGTTAAATGAAATGAAGAAATACAAGCAGAATGTGCTTTTTGAAACCACATTCCTATCTAAAACAAGAGAAAGAAAAGCAAAACAAAGATGTTCAGACAATGTAGTGTCTCTGATTTTGAACTGGTAAGATGAGAGACAAATCCATCTATTAAAAGGCATGATTGTTGGACATTTCTCAAGTGTAGAAATAAGGATCAAGAGTGAGGTTTAAAAAAAAAAAAGGAAGAAACAGGTGGAAACAACTATCCTTAAAGCAAAGCCCAAAATGAAAGCAAATAATCATTGGTACAAGCGTAATCATTAATTGCCCAAATTTGTTTATCCATCATCCCAATTCTCCCATTCCATTCAGCACTTCTAGTCACAACTGAAGCCTGTGTTAAATAATGTAATGAAATCATACTTCTTGGAAAATTCTTTTTTTAAAATCTGCACATCCTCAAGAAAGGAAGAATTCAGCAAAGTCTCATGGAATCCCTCATTGAGTTGGTGGGTCAGAGTGTTCCAGAGGGTGTTGATAATGGAACATAAGAGCACCGCCTCTCTGTGCCCTCTCCACATATTGATATCCAAGGGACAAACCAATTACAACCCACCTGTGATGCATTTAATACAGCTCAGTTGCTGAGAAACTTCCAAGTTTTCTAAAATCTTTTAGGTAGCACCATTCTCTGATCAAACTAACATACGCTGCCATAAATTCTCTCACCCTTATCCTCTAATTAATTAATTTTGGAGGATAATTAAATACACAAATGCTGGGGAATTAGGCTAAGTAAAGAGTGATTATTAATCAGTAATTGAAGAATAACTTTCAAAAACTCTGCTCTCAAATTGTTAAATATATTTAACAACCCTATTTCTCAAGGCTGAATGCAATTTTATCAAATACCATACTTTTTAAATAGATGACTGCTTTTTATGATACTCTTGTAGGTCAATATTTCTATCTGAATTTTGCAAGTGAAAGTGACTTACTCTGGCTTATCCAGTGAATCAGAATTTATTTTTGTTGTGGCTGTATTCTGACCTCATCCATAACATATGAGTCTATTGTTCCAAGATATAACAAATATGGATCAAAGCCTTATTTTATCTTTGCAGGCAGAAAAATAATATGTTTGTCTTCCATAAAACTTAGTGAACGTCTCCATTAAAATACTTGTCATATCACAATATAATTAGTTATTTGCATTAGGAATTCTCCCATTCCATTCAGCACTTTTAGTCACATCTGAAGCCTGTGTTAAATGTAATACTTCTTGGAAAATCCTTTTTCTAAATCAGCACATCCTCAAGAAAGGAAGAATTCAGCAAAGTCTCATCGAATCCCTCACTGAGTTGGTGGGTGAGAGTGAGCATCTCCCACTCTGATAGCCTGCAGAGGGTAATATGCATGCCTAAAAAGGGAATAAAAAGTACAATGAAAAATAAATTTGGGGAGGGCAGAGGTAAGATGGCCAACTAGAGCCACAAAGGCTCCTGTCCAGAAGGAGCGATAAAGGAAAGAAGTTTAGCAAGTAAACTTGGAGCTGAGTCAAGAGAGAAGGTTGAAGAACACACATCAACCCTGCTGAGGTGAGCTGCAACCCCAAGGAAACAAACAATAGGTACAAAATCCATTGTCCAGCGGACAGGAGTCCCCATCCCCATGAGAACAGCTCACAGTATACTCTAAAAACAAGCAAGCAGAGTTCAGATCCCCTCATACTTTATCCCATGGGAGAGACCCTCTAAAAACCAGAACTCCTTCCCTAGAGAGGGCTTATAAATGTGCCATGACACTCTCCTGCCAGGCATAAAATTGTAGAAAATTGTATATATTCTTTACCTGCAATTCTGAACTTCCAGCACTCCCCAAGGTCTGGAAGCCTTTCCCCCATCAAGTACAGATTATTGGGCATTTTCTCAAGAGGTGTAGACAGGGCATGGGCTGTTGCTGGTCTGAGATGATTCTGTGGCACCAGAGTAAGGAGAAAATGGTGAACTGAGGGAACCATGTGGGAGAGGAAGAGGCAGTGCTGCACGGTGCAGAGCAGCAGTGGCACTGGAGGGAACAATAGGGCTCACACCCCTGGGGATATTTTGGAGAGACACTCCCTGTCTCTCTGGGCAACAGAGGAAGCCAGGCATCTTCTCTGGTGGCAGCCACTGGTGGAACAGATCTGGGATGGAAACACAGGCCCCATGAGTAAAAGGTATGCCTGAGGTGGTACCTGCCTGGGCGGGATGCAGCGGGGCTGGAGACTAGAATACCTCACGCAAAGATAGCATACTCCCTGGGTGGGGCTGAGCCAGAAGGACTGCTTTAGTGAGCCTAAAAAGCACCTGGCCCTCAGGGGATCATAGCTGAGACAAAGGCAACTGGGCAGAGTCTGGAACTGATAGCGGAGTGTGAGCTCTAACCATGCCTGCCCCAACACAGACTGCAGCTGAGATAGGCACACCAGTTACAGGCAGCTACACAGACGAGGGCTGAGTTGCAGTTTCTGTGAACTCAAACAGCGTCTTGTCTGCAGGGGAATATAGCTGGGACAGAAACAAATTCTGTGAAAGTGTTCTGTTCTGTCAGCAACATCAATCAGGGTGGGGCTGGAACCACCCTGGCCTCCATTAAGTACCCTAGGTTGTCAGGCCTCAGCTCCCCCTGCCGGATAGTGGCAGAGAGCAACAGCCTGGCTGAGGAGACATAGATCTCCCTGTGCCTCAGGCAGGTGCAAACCCCTAGAGCATCTGCTCATTGGAAGGAATCAGGTCACAGCACTGCCTGCTTACCAGTGACTGGGTATAACAGAGGTACAAGGTGGGGAAAGAGGCATCAACCTTCCCAGACTAATTCATTTGCTGGGTGGGGCCTTATGACCTCACAAAGCACTGGAGCGAGTTATACTGGAGCTTCCAGCATACCCCTGCTATCTAGTTGCAGGAGACCTTTTGAACTCTCCCACCTGAGACCAGTGCTGACTGGGACAATGGATTTGGACCTCTTGAACTGGGCCAATCACCCGAGGACTATCCAAAGTGGTACCCTGGGTGCATGGTTGTGGGAAGGTTAGATTTTTCTTTTCTAGTTGTTGCCTGTGGTGGGCAGGGTGACTTAATTGCTGGTATTTCTCCACAGCTGAGACTTCAACCCAGAGTAACTAATTCACTAGGGTAGGACAGAGACAGCTGAAAACAAGACAGAGTCACTTAGCCCCACCACACCAAGCAGGTCCCCAGTGTCTCAGGCCATAGCACTGTATTGGTCCTTTGCAAAGCTCTAGGGGAAAAGTTACAGACACCAGTCACAGCTCTTGGGTAAAGGGCTAGTTAATCACCACTCCAGGAGCCCCCAATCCAACTTCGCCTTATATGCTCATCTAGCCAAACAGTGTAAAATAATCATGGGGCGGAATCAGTGAAAAAACTCTAGTAACATGAATAACCAGAGGAGATCAACTCCCCCAAGGAATGACATGGCAGACACAACTGAAGATCTCATTCATAAAGAAATGGGTGAGATGTCAGAAATCAAATTCAGAATTTGGATTGAAAATAAGATTAATACAACGGAGGTAAAGTTGGAAATAGAAATTCAAGGAGCATATCAAAAATTGTCTCAAGAATTCAATGAATTCAAAGGCAAAATCACCAAATATTTTGACACATTGAGACAAGAATTTGCATCCCTCAAAGATCTGAGAAATACAGAAGTATCCCTCAGTAATAGAATGGATCAAGCAGAAGAAAGGATTTCAGACATTGAAGACAAAGCTTTTGAACCCTCCCAAACACTCAAAGAGGAAGAGAAGTGGAGAGCAAAAATGGATCATTCTCTCAAGAGAGCTCTGGGATAATTTGAAGAAAACTAATATTTGCCTTATAGGAATTCCTGAAGGTGATGAAGTGGCTTCAAATGGCACAGATGCTCTTCTTCATGAGATAATGAAGGAGAATTTCCCAGACGTGCCAAGAGATTCTGAAATTCAGATAGCAGTTTCAGAACCCCAGAAAAACTCAACCCAAATAAGACATCTCCTAGGCACATTATAATTAACTTCACCAAAGTTAAAATGAAGGAGAAAATTCTGCAAGCAGCCAGATGGAAGACAACTATAACATACAATGGGAAGAACATTAGAATGACTGCAGATGCCTCTGCTGAAAGCTTTCAAGCTAAAAGAGGGTGGTCATCAACTTTTAATCTCCTAAAACAAAATAACTTTCAACCCAGGATCTTGCATACAGCGAAACTGAGTTTCATTTATCATGGAGAAATTGAATACTTTAATGACATTCACATGTTGAAGAAATTTGCCATAACTAAACCGATTCTCCAGGATATTCTTATACCTATCCTCCATAATGACCAGCACAATCCTCCACCACAAAAGGAAACTCACTCAAAAACTTTTGATCAAATTCCAGTTTCCACAGTGGTGAAAGGATTAAAAATGTCCACTAGACTTTCAAAAAACTCGATACCCAAAATTCTACCAGGCTTATCAATATTTACAATTAATGTGAATAGCTTCAATTGTCCCCTAAAGAGGCACAGGTTGGCTGACTGGATACAAAAACTCAGGCCAGATATCTGCTACATACAAGAATCCATATTACCTTAAAAGATAAACATAGACTCACAGTAAAAGGATGGTCATCTATATTTTAGGCAAATGGAAATCAGAAAAAAAGCAGGTGTTGTAATATTATTCAAAGATACAATAGGCTTTAAGCCAACAAAAGTAAGGAAAGATAAAAATGGTCACTTCATATTTGTTAAGGGTAACATTCAACATGATGAGATTTCACTTGTTAACATTTATGCACCCGGCCAGAAAGTGCCTCAATTTATAAGAGAGACTCTAACAGACTGAGCAACTTGATTTCCTCCAGCACCATAATAGCCAGAGATTTTAACACTCCTTCAGCAGTGTTAGATAGATCCTCCATCAAAAAACTCAGCAAAGAAATTTTAGATTTAGACTTAACCATTCTACATTTGGATTTAACAGACATCTACAGAACATTTCATCCTAACACAACCGAATACACCTTCTTCTCATCAGCCCATGGAACATGAAAAAATTGATCACATCTTAGGTCATAAGTCTAACCTCAGCAAATTTAAAAGAATAGAAATTATTCCTTGAATCTTCTTGGACCATCATGGAATAAAAGTTGAACTCAGTAACAACAGGAATATGCATACACATACAGAAACATGGAGGCTGAATAACATTATGCTGAATGATAGCTGGGTCATACACGAGATTAAGAAGGAAATTACCAAATTTTTGGAACAAAACGATAATGAAGATATGAATTATCAGAACCTCTGGGATACTACAAAGGCAGTCCTAAGAGGGAAATTTATAGTACTGCAAGCCTTCCTCAAGAGAATGGAAAGAGAGGAAGTTAACAACTTAAATGGACATCTCAAGTAACTGGAAAAGGAAGAATATTCCAATCTCAAACCCAGCAGAAGAAAAGAAATAACCAAAATTAGAGCAGAATTAAATGAAATGGAAAACAAAAGGATTATATAACAGGTCAATAAATCAAAAAGTTGGTTTTTTGAAAAGGTCAATAAATTAGATAAACCTTTGGCTAACCTTATCAGGAAAAAAAGAATAAAATCTCTAATTTCATCAATCAGAAATGGTAAAGACAAAATAACAACAGGCTTCTCAGAACTTTAAACAATCCTTAATGAATATTACAAGAAACTCTATTCTCAGAAATACAAAAATCTGAAGGAAATTGACCAACACTTGGAAGCACACCACCTTCCTAGACTTAGCCAGAATGAAGTGGAAATGTTGAACAGGCCTATATTAAGTTCTGAAATAGCATCAACTATACAAAATCTCCCTAAAAAGAAAATCCCAGGACCAGGTGACTTCACATCAGAATTCTACTAAGCCTTTAAAGAGGAACTAGTACCTATATTACTCAACCCTTTCAAAATATAGGAAAAGAAGGAATACTACCCAACACATTCTATGAAGCAAACATCACCTTGATCCCGAGACCTGGAAAAGACCCAACAAGAAAAGAAAATGATAGACCAATATCACTAATGAATATTGATGCAAAAATATTCAACAAGATCCTAGGAAACAGAATCTAGCAATACATCAAACAAATTATACACGATGACCAAGTGGGTTTTATCCCAGACTCTCAAGGCTGGTTCAACATACTTAAATCTACAAATATAATTCATCACATAAACAAATTAAAAAACAAAGACCATATGATTCTCTCAATTGATGCAGAAAAAGCTTTTGATAATATCCAGCATCCTTTCATGATCAGAACACTTAAGAAAATGGGTATACAAGGTACATTTCTTAAAGTGATAGAGGCCATCTACAGCAAATCCACAGCCATTATCATATTCAATGGAGTTAAATTGAAATCATTTCCACTTAGATCAGGAAGCAGGCAAGGTTGCCCATTGTCTCCACTGCTTTTTAACATTGTAATGGAAGTCTTAGACATCAAAATTAGGGAAGAAAAGGTGATCAAGGGTATCCCCTTGGGTCAGAAGAGATCAAACTTTCACTCTTCACAGATGATGTGATTGTATATCTTGAAAACACCAAGGATTCTACTACAAAACTCTTAGAAGTGATCAAGGAATACAGCAGCATCTCAGGTTACAAAATCAACACTCATAAATCTGTAGCTTTTATATATACCAACAATAGTCATGCTGAAAAAACAGTCAAGGACTCTATTCCATTCACAGTAGTGCCAAAAAAGATGAAATATTTGGGAGTTTACCTAACAAAGGGCATAAAAGATCTCTATAGAGAGAACTATGAAACTCTAAGAAAAGAAGTAGCTGAAAATGTTAACAAATGGAAAAACATACTATGTTCATGACTGGGAAGAATCAACATTGTTAAAACGTCCATGCTACCCAAAGCAATATACAATTTTAATGCAATCCCTATTAAAGCTCCACTGTCATACTTTAAAGATCTCAAAAAATA